>CM072924.1:1946448-2046448 GCA_036971965.1 Nyctalus aviator
CCTCCCAGAGCTTCCTGACTTGGCACAGGTCACTTATCCTCGCGCAGCCTCAGTTTTCACACCTGTAAAGCGGCCACAAGGATGGACCCTGCCTCCGAGGCCTGGGACAGGGATTAAATCCTTGTGGGGAGGCACGTCTGTAACCTGCAGAATGCTGTGCTTGTATACATATGTGTGTATGTGCCTGTGTGTACACATGTGTGCATGTGTGCATGTGCCTTTGTATGTGTGTGCTTGTGTGTGTGTGTGTGTGTGTGTGTGTGTGGTCCCCTCCTGGCAGCAGCAGCGGCTGTGAGATGCCAGGCGGAGATTTGCTCGAGCAGGGCTGTGCTCCTGGTGCCGTGCCGGAGTGGGCAGGACACAGATTCTGAGTCGCCCGGCATCCTCTCGAGGTGGCTAGACGACCTTCGGAGCCTCAGGCTCCTCATCTGTGAAATGGGTCCAGCCGGAGCATCTGGGTGATGGTCCTGCTCAGGGTCGATGCCCAGAGCTTCTTCTCACCCCTTCCCTCCCCACCTCCCTGCTCCAAACTGCTCAGCCCGAGGCGGTGGCTGCATCCTATGGACTCCCTCGCTCACTCACTCGCTCGCTCGCCCTTCTGCCGGGAGGGAAAAGGAAGCCTGACAGGAAGTGGCCATGATGGGCCCCAGAGCGCCTCTCGCCTGGGCAGGCGCTGAGGCTGGGCCAGGGCAGCGATGGTCAGGCCAGGCCTGGCTGGGAGCTGGGCCCCAGCAGCTGTGCGAGGTGAGGAGTCAGCAGCATCGCCGAGTGACCCGTGCATTTCCACGGAGGGGCCTTCCTGGCCCCCCTCTCAGCTCCTCCCCAGCATCCTCCCCCTCACCCCAGTCCCCCCCATTCCCCCCTTTGGAAGCTTCGGGCAGTAAAGGCTAAGTCTCATCAGATTCCTTCAATGTTCCCCCTCCCCCCCAGCATCCAGCTACAGGGAGAGAGAGAGAGAGAGAGCGCGAAGCCGGAACATTTACTTCTCGCTTTGCGGGAGCGTTTGCTCGGAGCCACGCGAGCGGAGGTTTGATTGGATTAGGAAGCCTCCGCGCATTAGGCACATGGAGCGCTCTCACCGTCACCGGATCACAATTAGCCGTGTCAGCGGGCGGTGGCTCCGGGGCAGAGGGTGACAGCTGTGCCTCCTGGTCCGGGTTAGAGGGGGCACTGCACCTGAGGGCTGGGCTCCCGGAGTCTGAGAAACAGCTCACCTGTCAGTCACTGCCCTGACCTGCCGGCTGTGCACAGGACTGTGGTGCCGGGCAACGGGCCTCCTGGCCGCCCGTGGGCACCACTGTGACGGCAGCAGGAGTCCCTGTGCCCCTGCTCACCCCCGCAGGCCTTGGTCACAGCTCAGCCCCCGGCCGCCCGGGCTGCTTCCCCGGCAGAGCCCGCGGCTGCCATGGCGACGCCTGGCTGCCTGGTCTGTGGCGGGCACCTCCTAACACTGGGAGGTGCTGCGTAGACTCAGGAGACGCTGGGAGCTGTGACCGCGTCTTTATTTTTATTTATTTATTAAAGTATGTTTTCATTGATTTCATGGAGGAAGAGAGGGAGAGAGAGAAACATCAGTGATGAGAGAGAACCATGGATCGGCTGCCTCCTGCTCGCCCCCTACTGGGGGTCAAGCCCGCAACCCGAGCATGTGCCCTTGACCAGAATTGAACCCGAGACCCTTCAGTCTGCAGCCCAGTGCTCTATCCACTGAGCCACACCAGCCGGGGCGTGACTGGGTCTTTGGGAGCTGGTTTATCTCAGCGTGGTGGCCAGTGACTCTGAACGAGGGCTCCCCGGCCCTCCCGGCGCTCTGAGGGGTCCCGAGGGGCCCGGGCGCGGCGCGGAAAGCCTCGTGTCCCTGTGGGTGCACGTAGGCGGCCGTCTAGCTCTCCCACTTGGCGAACGTTGTAAACGCCGCTGAGTCACCCGCTTCGAAGGGTGGATTTCATCTCGGTTTTAAGGGGAAAAGTTCCAAGAGCTGTGGGGCTGGGAATGGAGAGCCAGGCCCTGGGCTGGGACAGCGAGCCTTAGGCACGGGCAGTGGAGAGCAGGATACCGTCATGTGCCATCATTTACATAAAGCCCAAAAACATGGGAAGCAGAGCGAGGTGTTTTGGTGAGGCACAAAGGAAAGGCACGGAATGGTGCACACATTGTCCTACCTGTAGGTGGGGAGGGGGCAGGCAGCGTATTTCAAAGCTAACGTCAGTTTTCTCCTGTTAAGCCGGGTCCTGGGCACACATGGTATTGATTCTTCGAACGGGACATGCATGTCATCATTCCTAGTCTCATGTCGGTACACGCATGCATGTTGAACTGAACTTGTGGGATGGCGTGTCCTGCCTCCCCCGGGCGGTCCTAGGCGCTGGGGTAGGCGGACGGGCTTTGTTCTAAAAGAGCTTTGAGCCGAAGCCGGTGTGGCTCAGTGGTAGAGCGTCGGTCTGCGGACTGAAAGACCCCAGGTTCGATTCCAGTCAGGGGCATGTACGTTGGTTGCGGGCACATCCCCGGTGGGGGGTGTGCAGGAGGCAGCTGGTCGATGTTTCTCTCTCTCATCGATGTTTCTAACTCTCTCTCTCCTTTTCTCTCTGTAAAAAAATTAATAAAATATATTTAAAAAAACAAATAAAATCAACAACAAAAAACATATTTAAAAGAGCTGTAAGGCCCCGTTAAAAGTTCCCTGTTCATGAAGGTGCATTCTGGGAATCAGACAAACTGGCCAGCGCCCTCTGCTGGGCAAGGCGGGCGGGGCGCCGCGTACGGTGGCAGGATGCGGCCCCGTCGTCAGCACCGCGGACAGCGCCGCGCGGACCGGCCCTGGTGCGGGCGCCGGTCCCGCTGCCTGGGGGCCGCTCTGGCGGGACGGGCTGTAGCTCAGAGACCTGGGTGGGACCCTGTCCCTGCGGCTTCGGGCAGGTCTCAGGGCCTGGAGCCTCGGCCCCTCCTGGCCTCGCGGGGGAGATGAGGCTGGAAGGTGCTGGGACGGTGCCCGGCGTGTGCCTGGGGCTGGGAGAAGGGCCGTCCTGTTCCGAAGCTCTTGTGCTGCGGAGGGGCAGGGCCTTGGCCCGCACGGTGGGTCCACACATCCCGGTGAGGGTCCGCACATCCCGGTGAGGGTCGGCACACCCCGGTGAGGGTCCGCACACCCCGGTGAGGGTCCGCACACCCCGGTGAGGGTCGGCACATCCCGGTGAGGGTCGGCACACGCCGGTGAGGGTCGGCACACCCCGGTGAGGGTCCGCACATCCCGGTGAGGGTCCGGCACATCCCGGTGAGGATCGGCACATCCCGGTGAGGGTCCGCACACCCCGGTGAGGGTCGGCACATCCCGGTGAGGATCGGCACATCCCGGTGAGGGTCGGCACACCCCGGTGAGGGTCCGCACATCCCGGTGAGGGTCCGCACATCCCGGTGAGGGTCCGCACACCCCGGTGAGGGTCCGCACATCCCGGTGAGGGTCCGCACATCCCGGTGAGGGTCCGCACATCCCGGTGAGGGTCCGCACATCCCGGTGAGGGTCGGCACATCCCGGTGAGGGTCCGCACATTCCGGTGAGGGTCCGCACATCTCGCTGAGGGTCGGCACATCCCGGTGAGGGTCCGCACATCCCGCTGAGGGTCCGCACATCTCGGTGAGGGTCCGCACATCCCGGGGAGGGTCCGCACATCCCGGGGAGGGTCCGCACAACCCGGTGAGGGTCGGCACATCCCGGTGAGGGTCCGCACATCCCGGGGAGGGTCGGCACATCCCGGTGAGGATCGGCACATCCCGGTGAGGGTCCGCACATCTCCGTGAGGGTCCGGTAGCTGGGAGGGTGGCCAAGGGGGCGGGCTGGGCAGGGCAGGGCAGGCAGGAGGCTCCCTGGCCGACATGGGGGCTGCCGGGGACAGGAGCCCCACTGTGACCCTGATGGCGCCTGCACACCCCGGGGAGGGTCCGCACATCCCGCTGAGGGTCCGCACATCCCGCTGAGGGTCCGCACATCCCGCTGAGGGTCCGCACATCCCGCTGAGGGTCGGCATATCCCGGGGAGGGTCCGGCACATCCCGCTGAGGGTCGGCACATCCCAGGGAGGGTCCGCACATTTCCGTGAGGGTCCGGTAGCTGGGAGGGTGGCCAAGGGGGTGGGCTGTGCAGGGCAGGGCGGGCAGGAGGCTCCCTGGCCGACATGGGGGCTGCCGGGGACAGGAGCCCCACTGTGACCCTGATGGCGCCTGCCCTTCCCGCTCAGGGCCAGCCTTGGGGCCAGAGGAGGGTGAGGCCAGGCCGGAGCCGGGGCTCGGGGCCTCCATCCCTGGGGAGGACGGTGTCTTGATGCATTTTGGGGGATGGAGAGATGGTGGTGGTGACTTCTGGAAAGTTCTCTCTCCTCCGTGAAATGGGGAGCAGGGCGCTCATTAGAGGGGAGGCTGGGGAGCAGGGGGAGGAGGAGGGAAGCAGGGGGTGGGTGACGTGAGCCAGGAGTGCGCCAGGCTGGGGTTGGCGCTGGCAGAGCAGAAAGGACTGCCGGGAAGATCCCAGGGCGTCTGCCTCTGGGCGCGGCGACTCCGTTTGTTAAATCGCATTTCTGTTTATTTGTGGGACGATTGGGCGCTGAGCAGCAGCACAGATCTCCACTCCCCACGGCCCAGAGAACACCATACCGTTAATTAAAACCAATCGGTTGGCATCTATAGCGCCGTACACCACCTGGTCTTGTTAAACCGGCGTCGCAGTCACGCTCGGCAGCTCTGATTCGACTGTGAGCGCAGCGTGGGGAGGGCTGCCGCTGTGAAGAGCCATCGCCCCCCTCGCCCTCCGTCTGGCCGGATGTGACGTGCACTGTTCAACGCTGGGCCAGTCCGGGAGCGGCGGCGACGGCCTGGAAGGGACCTGCCGCTGGCACCGTGCTCCTGTCTGGGCCAGCGGCTCCCACTGTGGGGCCCACAGGGGGCGATCTGGTGTTCGAGAATGAGTTATTAGCTGTGAATTTGTGCGTTTCGTAAGGTCCTAGGGGCCTCATGCACAGCATAGAAATATATATGGTGACCTATTTACGTATTTCAGTTCTCTATCATGTTTTGAAACTTTATTTGCTGTTTTTCCATATCACTTCCTGTTATTATTTTTAACAACTTCTTAGTGATTTCCTCCTCAGGGTTTCACTGTCTTTTCCTTCTTTTGTTTTTCTCTTTGATGGACGCCAGGCCTTTCTCAGGACTGTTCTGTGTCGCTCCCCCAAGGCCCGCGTGTCACCCATTAGGGTCGTGTGAGTGTGAACGGGCGCCTTTGCTCGATTCAGAGTGATCAGTGCCCACAGGGGGCAGCCCTGGTGAGCCCACGTGACACACCCCTCCCTCCCTCCCTCCCATGTTGGCCTCTGAGCTGCGCCCGCGCCAACTCGGCAGCACCGTTGCCCGGGCCGGGCCGGGCCTGCTGACCAGAAGGCAGGCCGCCCGCCGTAACTGAAGGGCACGGCTCAGACTGAACGGCCTCCGAGCTCTTAGCACAACCGGGGTCCCACCGCCGGCATCTCCACGCAGCTCCGGACGCAGGGCCTGACCTTGGGGGGCAGGGAGTTTGGCGGGGTCTCCCCCAAATAAAGGAGTGAAGCCCAGAAAGAGGGGATTGAGGTGCAGGAGGGAGGGTCCCGGGAAGGGCTGGGCCTGGCTGGGCAGGGTTAGCGCTCAGTCGGGGATTCAGGGCCTGAGCCAGCGGCTCCCCGGGCAGCGGAGAGGGCGTGGGCAGTGACTGCCCATACGCACCTCGTGGCGGACCGCCCGTCTCCGCCTGTTCCCGGTCTCCAAAGAGGGCAAGTGGGTTCCCAAAGTCCAGCAGCAGCTCTGGGGCCCACACCCCACTTCCCCCTCCCCCGAGCATCCGGACCCCCAGTCCCCCCTCCCCCGCGCAGGGAAACCCCAGTATCTGCCATTGGACGGCGAGTGAGTGCAGCACTGTGATGGTCACTGGCGGTGAGATTCCATTTGGAGCTCTCGCCGGGCTAACGGGCAGGCGATGACCACCTCGCTCGCCCGCCGTCACCCCCGGGAGCTGAGTGACGAGAAGAGGCTCAGGGTGAGGAGGTCCGGGCTCCGCGGTCAGGCATCCGTGAACTTGGTGACGGCCTCTGCCACCCGCCTCAGCCCTGCCCCCGGCACCTCCCGGGAACCTCCCTCTTTCCCGGGGAGCCTGGGTCGCAGGCCACGGGTCCGGGCACCTGTGGGCACCGCTCACCTGCCCGGTGCCGCCCCACGCCCTCCCCTGCAGGCTGTGACGTGGTGCCAGCGGAGAGGGCGCTGTGGCCGAGCCCAGCACAGTGCCCACCGGGCACAGACAGGCCCGTGTGGAGCCTCGGTCACTGCCCTCAGCTGCAGCGCTAAAACCCTTCACGTACGCTCTCCCTTCGTGCGCGGCCACTGAGCACAGGGCTCGGCTCCGCCTGCGGAAACGGACACCGGGCGGTGGGGGACCCTCCTGAGGCTGTGGGGGTGCGGGGAGCCCACCGGGCAGAGGGGGTCTGGCGCCCAGAAGCCGCCGGAGAGAGAGCGAGGCTGAGACGGGGCTCCTGCAGAGGGAGCGAGCTCAGCGAGGGCCTCCAGCTGCGGCTGCGGGCTGCCCGGGGGCTGTGGTCCCCGTCCCCCTCCACAGGCCGGGGTCACCTCAGTGCCAAGTTCAGGAGTCCTTTCCTGGTGACGGTCTGACCATGTGGCCCCACCACAGTGTGGGGAAACTGAGTCAGGAGAGGAGGGCGCTGGTTCAGAGGGATCTGAAGTGGGGGCAGCAGGAGGATGCTTTCCATTCTCCACAGAGGGGGGCACCCGGCCCTGGGCCCCCGCCCCCGAGCTCCCAGTGGTTCCCCCACAGCCGTCACCTCCATCCCCAAAGTGCCGCCACCAAACGTCAGGTCCCTCTGTCCTGCGGGACGCACTTCTGAGAGGGAGTGCGTTTATTAAGCGCCTCCTGTGTGCCGAGCCCCGCGGCAGCTGGGATACAACGCCGCTGCTCCATCCAGCTCCCCAGCCCCCGCTGTACGTCCGAGGGCCGTGCTGACCCTGCAGGGGACACCGAGCTCCCTGTGTCCCCCTCCTCCCACCGGACAGGGTGGGGGGGTGTTGGTGGGAGCCAGCCCACCCTCGGGTCCCTCCCACGCCTCTCACCAGCCAGCCGCCTGGGGCTGGTCATTCCCGCCCCGGTTTCCTCATCCTCATGGGGTCCTATAGTCACCCCCAGATCTGAGGGAATCAGCAGGCAGACCCTCCTCCCCTTTCTGTCCTCCTCCGTCTCTGCTGGCCGAGGGGTGTCAGGTCGGGTTCACATCCTGGCCCGGCACAGAGTGGGCGGGGTCCCCGCGTGGCCGGCACTGGGTGGCTGCTCAGCCAGCTAATGTGCCAGCAGGTTAGAAAACGGGGCCTTAGCCGTTCTCCTAGCGGCTGCCGGAGGGACTCGAACCCGCGCCCCGGGTCTGAGGAACGTTCTACCTGTGGTCTGGGTGGTGCTTGCTGGGTGTGGACATCTGTGTCCGTCCTTGGGGCTGCACACCGGCCCTGCCCCATGCCTGGAGGCCCCTCCCCAGCGGGGAGCGCGGGGCCGGCGGGCACCCCGGAGGCCGCTGTGCGCCTCCCCGGAGACCCGGGGGCGCCGAGGCGGTGGGATTCTGAGGCCAGGCCCGGGAGCGCGCTCCCGAATGCCTGTTTCCGAGGTCCAGAGGGCGGTGGGCCTCCCTGCTGGTGTCCGAGTGTTGAGAACTGTGCCTTGGGCACCGGATGTGGGACCCCTTCTCACGTCCCGCGTGGTTCAGGGTTCCTGTTCAGGGTTCGGGTCCTGGAGAAGCCGCACACAAATGAAGAGTTAATTTGGGAAAATGGGGGAGGGGGGGCAGGCAGGAGTCCACCTCTACGGGGAGGACTACCCCTGCTCTGGCCTTTGCTATCTCTTTTTTTTTTTTTTTTTTTTTTTTAATATATTTTATTGATTTTTTACAGAGAGGAAGAGAAAGGGATAGATAGAAACATCGATGAGAGAGAATCATCGATCAGCTGCCTCCTGCATACCCCCTACTGGGGATGTGCCCGCAACCAAGGTACATGCCTTTGACCAGAATCGAACCCGGGACCCTTCAGTCTGCAGGCCGATGCTCTATCCACTGAGCCAAACAGGTCTGGGCGCTATCTTTTTTTTATTGAGGCTCTGGGAAACACCCATATCCTTTGGCAGGAAATTCCAATAATAGCCAATCAGCAAGAATTTGCATATGGTTAACAGGTGGAGGCTGCTTCAGCTACCAATGTCTCAGCTAAACTGTGAGTGATTGTCTCCAACCATTCAGAGCCGTTAAGGTTGGCCATCCTTCTTTTCACGTTTAACCACTAGTGACAATGTTCGGTTTCCGGCAGAGAACCAGGTCAAAGCAAAGCTATTTCCCCACTGACCATGGGCCCTGCCCTCGCTGCCTCTGTCCAGCCGCCCCTGCGTCCCCTCCCTCATCCCCGACTGCATTTCTAAGGCAGGGTCGCTGGTGTCCAAGCACTGGCCAGACGAAGGCTCAGATCGCAGCCTCTGGGAGGCGGTCTTGGGCGGCTTGAGCCGCTGTAACAGCCCCACAGACGGGCGGGGGCGGGGGAGGAGGTGGGCTATAAACGCCAGACCTGTGCTCGCAGCGCCCGGTCCTGAGGCCGGTGCCGCAGGTCAGGGAGCCGGAGGCGGATTCCTTGCTGGCCTGGCCTGGCCCGCTCATCTGCGCCCTGTCTTCCAGGCTCTGGGATCCATCACTGCAGTGCCTGTCCCGGGGCCTCAGGTCAGCTCCCTGCAGAGGCTGGCCGGGCAAGGAGTGGCAGTGCTACCTCAGGTAAGCAGCCCAGGCTGGCCCCGGGGTCTGTCCGTCTGTCCTGTGGCCGCTGCCCCAGCCCCTCGGCGCAGAGGCTTTGGGGGGCGCTGAGCTGGCGGAGCCCCTTCCCTCGCCGGCTCCTCCGTCCTCCGAGGCGTTGGGACCAGCACCGGAGGTCCCGGAGGGTCTGGGAAATCGGCGTAGTGGGCGACGACAGGATTCTAAAAGAGGGAATGAGCTGGGCTGGCCCAGAATGGCCGCCTCACAGCATTGCTGCTTGAACGGCTCATTTCTGGGCCTTGCGGGGAGGGGGTTTTACTGGTAAACGGGGCCATGGTTAAATATCTCCATCGTCCATCCGTCCGTCCGTCTGTCTCCCTCCCCCAGGTTAGGCCAAAGACTCTGATTCCAGACAGCCTCCCCGTCACCCCCGCCCGGGACCGGCCGCCCCAGCCCCCAGCCTTCCGGAAGGCCGCCGTGGTCAGCGCCAAGAACCCCAGCCCCGCCCTCCCCACCGCCAACAACACCGTGAGCCATGCGCCAGCGCGCGGCGGCCAGCCCCAGGCCCTCGCCGAGCCGGCCGCTGTCACCTCTCTGAGCAGCGCTGGGGTGGCCTACGCCATCCTCCCCGCGGGCCCCGGCAATGCCGTGTCTGTGGTCAGCGACAGCGTCAAGCTGCAGCCCCTGCTCATCAGCACCGACAGCAAGGTGAGCGGAGTGGCAGGCCCGCGTGCCCCCACAGGAGGCGCCGGGGGACGCGGCCGGGCCGAGGAAGGACGAGGGCCAAGTGGCCAGGTGGGCGAAGGGGTAAGCGGGGTACAGTGAGTGGTCAGGTGGTGGACCCACGCATGCATGAACGAACGGGGGTGCCAATAAACGGGTGTGTGACTGGAAGACTCTACGGCCCAGCGAATTAATGCCAGGAAACCAGAATGCCTGGTCAGGGCGATAATTACTCCGTTCACTGGGGTGCCTGCCTCCTGCAGTGTGGCAGGAGGGCGACACAGGGGAGCCCACGCTGACCGTGGCTGTGCTGGTGGAGTGAGGTGGCCAAGGACTTTTGGGCCCAGGAGTCTGACTGGAAAAATCTGTGATTTTTTTTAGAAAAATCTGATTTAAAACTAAGATCGTCCCCCTGTTTCCCTCCAAGCGCCTCTGACTGCTTTGAGGCCTTCGGCTGTGTCGAAGGCGGCATTTCCTCCCTTCGGCCTCTTCCCGGCCACAGTACGGGGTCCGCCCGGATGCCCACCCTCTTGTTTGTGGCCGGCGTGGCTTCACTCCCCAGCCCGAAGGCCGCACCCCCTCCCTGTCACCCCGGCACTGCCCGCAGCGTATTGCTGCGCCCTGCCACCTCGGGGCCCAGTCCCCTGGGGTTCCAACAGCCAGAAGCGCTGTGAGGGCTGGTCTGGCGCGGTCCCGTGAGGAGGTGGACCAGGCGGCCCGTCCAGAGCGAGCCGAGCAGCCGCGCGGGGGTGTGTGTGTGTGTGTGTGTGTGTGTGTTGATTTCAGCACTTCATTCAGTTGGACAGACACTCACTGTTGGAGCTGAGTTGTTTGGTTATTGAGCTTGAATGTTTCTCCTGTACTTTTCAAGAATTCTGTGTGTCATTTGAGGATATTCTTCTTATTTTTTTTTAATATGTTTTATTGGTTTTTTACAGAGAGGAAGAGAGGGGGATAGAGAGTTAGAAACATCGATGAGACAAACATCGACCAGCTGCCTCCTGCACACCCCCCACTGGGAATGTGCCCGCAACCAAGTTATATGCCCTTGACCGGAATTGAACCTGGGACCTTTCAGTCCGCAGACCGACGCTCTATCCACTGAGCCACACCGGTTTCAGCGAGAATATTCTTTTCCCTTCTTGCTGTGGAGGACCTTCGTGTTTTTCTCCCCGTAGATATAAACGGGCGTTATTCCCATCCAGAGAAGGCCGGGGTTCTAAACTGATAGAAGAACAGAGAGCCTCCCCTTAGCCACTGGAAGAGAAGCCATCACGATTCACTAGTCACACCCATTCTCAGGGGGAAATGCCAGTTCATGTTACTCCTGGCTCCGCCCTGAGTTCCTTCCCCTGGACCCAAGAAATATGAGGATTTCCCCCATTTCCTGTCTAAGAACAGAAATGAAAGAGCTGAGCCCAGAGGGGAGCGAGCCACCCAGGGGATCAGTTTCAGACTTTCCAGCCTCTGAGCTTCCATCAGACCCAGGGGTCGCCCTGACCCGGGTGGGGGCCGCCCTGGACCCAGATGGGGCCGCCTGAAGTGGGGCTGCTCAGGGGGATTCTGTGAGGCCTGGAGCCCCCCCACCCCCTCCACACGCCCACCCACCCCTGGGCTCGGCAGGGCTCCTCAGAGTGAGAAAAGCAGCGTTATGCCCGCCCTCCCGCTCCCTCCTGGCCAAGTGGGAGCACCTCGGACACAGTGGCCTGGGGCCGAAGGGGGAGGAGGGGGCGGGTGGCCAGGTCATGCAGCCCTCTGCTCCCCCGCGGCCTCAGTTTACCTGCATCTGAGTCGGGGTTAACCTCTCCTGAGGACGCTGAGGGAAAGGCGGCCTGACCTCCCAAAGGCACCAGCGGGGGCCCGGGGCACAGGACCGAACCCGGCCCGGGGCCTCGGCCAGGCCCTGCTCCCCAGGCCACCTCCCCGGTGAAGGGGCTGCGGCGGCACACGCCCTGCCACGGGCTGCAGAGCTCCACAGCCGCCCCCTCCGCGACCCGGCGCTCCAGGGCCCGCGCCCTCCCGGGTGACAGGCCTGGGTCACCCTGCTCCCCCCAGCTCCCCCTCCCGCTCCCCTCCCTCCCTCCCTCCCCCCTTCCAACCCCCACAGCCTTCACCCCTCCCTGCGCCCGCCGTGCTTCCAGGTCATCCTCCTCCAGCCTCCGGTGCAGGCACAGCCCGAGAGCGAGGCCGAGCCGCGGCCGCCCGCGGAGGAGCCGCCTCAGGGAGCTCAGGCCGCCAAAGGGGAGGAGGGCCGGCCCCCGAGCCAGGAGGACCCCGAGGTAGGTGCTGTGCGGGGCTGCGGGGGGCGGGGCGCCTGTGCCTGGGTTTGCATCCCGCGGCTGGGCCGGGCTGCCACAGGGAACCCCCTGAACCCTCTGTGAGATGGAGGCTCGTCTTCCCTCCCGGCGGTGCTGTGGGCGGAGGTCCGAACCGTCACCCCCATCCCGATCCCACAGCCCAGGTCCCTCCGCGGTCACCCCGTCCTCAGCGCCCTGCTGCCTCGGAGGAACCGCCAGCGGCCCTAAAGCATCCCAGGCTCCTCTCTCTGCTGTGACCAATCACCACCCTCCTCTCTGCTGTGACCAATCACCACCCTCCTCTCTGCTGTGACCAATCACCGCTCTCCTCTCTGCTGTGACCAATCACCACCCTCCTCTCTGCTGTGACCAATCACCGCTCTCCTCTCTTCTGTGACCAATCACCACTCACCTCTCTGCTGTGACCAATCACCGCTCTCCTCTCTGCTGTGACCAATCACCACCCTCCTCTCTGCTGTGACCAATCACCGCTCTCCTCTCTTCTGTGACCAATCACCACTCTCCTCTCTACTGTGACCAATCACCACTCACCTCTCTGCTGTGACCAATCACCACTCTCCTCTCTGCTGTGACCAATCACCACTCTCCTCTCTGTTGTGACCAATCACCACTCTCCTCTCTGCTGTGACCAATCACCACTCTCCTCTCTGCTGTGACCAATCACCACTCTCCTCTCTGCTGTGACCAATCACCACTCTCCTCTCTACTGTGACCAATCACCACTCTCCTCTCTGCTGTGACCAATCACCACTCTCCTCTCTGCTGTGACCAATCACCACTCTCCTCTCTGCTGTGACCAATCACCACTCTCCTCTCTGCTGTGACCAATCACCACTCTCCTCTCTGTTGTGACCAATCACCACTCTCCTCTCTGCTGTGACCAATCACCATTCTTTCTGCTGTGACCAATCACTATTCACCTCTCTGCTGTGACCAATCACCACTCTCCTCTCTGCTGTGACCAATCACCACTCTCCTCTCTGCTGTGACCAATCACCACTCTCCTCTCTGCTGTGACCAATCACCACTCTCCTCTCTGCTGTGACCAATCACCACTCTCCTCTCTGCTGTGACCAATCACCACTCTCCTCTCTGCTGTGACCAATCACCACTCTCCTCTCTGCTGTGACCAATCACCATTCGTATCTCTGCTTGACCAATCACGGCTCTTCTCTCTGCTGTGACCAATCACAGTTCTTTCTGCTGTGACCAATCACAGCTCTTTGCCCATGACCAATCATTTCTCTCTGCTATGACCAATCACGACTCTGCTCTCTGCCCGTGTCCAATCATGGCTCTTCTCTCTGCTGTGACCAATCATAGCTCTGCTCTCTGCCTGTGACCAATCACGGTTCTTCTCTGCCCCTGACCAATCACGAGTGCCTAAACATACTTTTACTGAGAAGTCAACCGCTGTCCAAGGCTGGCGGGAGGCGCAGGTGTCTCCGGAAGGTGCCCATAGAACTTTCCAGAACTGTACACGGCACCCCCTCGCCAACCCCGTGAGAAGCAGGAAGGAGGACGGACATGGAGGTGGAGGAGGCAGCGGCTCTGGGTCCCAGCAGTGCGGGCCCTGGTGCTGCTGCTCGTCCGGGGCCTTTTCCACGTGCCTGGGCCGCCTGCCCCCTCTGTCCCTGCCAAACTCCCCTTTTCTCACGTTCATGCAGACCTTGCCTCCTCCGGGCAGCCCTCCCTGACCACCCAGCCCTCTGGGCTTGCACAGCTCTTTAGGATCGTTTTTGTTAATGTCTTTGTTATAAGAAGGCACCTTTGTGCGTTCAGTTATTGGTGAGCATGACGCAGGCCAGGCTCTGTGCTGAGGGTGGGGCCCGGGCAAGGGCGGGCGTAGTCCTGGCCCCAGGGCCACTCGCCCTGTTGCAGGCAGGCCCGGCACGGGACTTGGGTGGACATGCAGGCGTCGCCAGAGAGGGGCACAGTCAGACTCTGAGAGGTGCAGGGCGAGGGCCGTGCTTCCACCTGGGAGGACCTTGCACACGAGGGGAGTGGCCAGCAGGGCCCGGAGGAACAGGCAGGGTCTCAGCGGAGGGGCAGGCGGCAAGAGGGATGGCGGGTCAGGCAGAGGGTGCTGCCCGGGCGACCGCAGGGAGGTGGGAGGGCCCAGCATGCCCGGAGAGCCGGCGGTCTGTGCCCCCTGCACAGACGGCCCGCAGCTGGCTCCGTGGAGCCCAGGCGGCTCCTCATTCCTGAGCACCAGGGAGCCTGGCGTAGCTCTGAGCAGGAGAGGGATGTGATGGCTGGCCTGTGGGATTCGTCCAGGCTGACTGGGAACCAAGGCCCCTCGGGGCCCCAGGCCCAATTTTATCTCAGGAGAGACAGGTGTTTCGGCTCCAGGGCAATGGGGGAGCACTCAGCACCTGCTGTATGCACCGGGAGCACACGGAGCACCTGCTGTATGCACCGGGAGCACTCAGCACCTGCTATATGCACCGGGAGCACTCGGAGCACCTGCTGTATGCACCGGGAGCACTCGGAGCACCTGCTGTATGCACTGGGAGCACTCGGAGCACCCGCTGTATGCACTGGGAGCACTCGGAGCACCTGCTGTATGCACCAGGAGCACTCCGAGCACCTGCTGTATGCACTGGGAGCACTGGTCTGGCTCAGAGCCCAGGCTCCCACGAGCAGCCTCTGCCCCCGTGAGTCTTGCCCCACTCTTCACCTTCCGAGGGCTTTCTGGCGGGTTCTTTGTTCTCTCCAAGTTATCTTAGTCTTTTATTGCGCATTTATACAATTAGTGTAATTACATCTAACTGTAATTATCATAAATACATGTAACGGCTTAAATAGAACTTGCAATTACAGCGGTCTCGGCGTAAAAGTCCTTGTCAAGGTTCCTTTTAAAGGAGGGCTCGGAGCAGCAGGGCGCCTTCCAACCTGTGCTCCCGCAGTCCCGGCAGAGTGCCCGAGGACCCCCTCACCCCCCCCGTCCTGGCCTCGGGCGTCACCTGACCGAGCCGGCACCACCCTGCACAGCCAGCCGGAGCGGGCCAGCCCCGTGAGGCCTGAGCGCACCACAGCCCGGCCGCCTCAGGGTCACACCTGTGCTGCCGCCTCCACACCATCCCCGCTGCCGAGGCCCCATTCGGCCCGGCTCTCCCCGGCTCTGGCCCCCCTGCCGCTGGATGGGTCCCCGTCCGTTCACTCTGCCACGAGAAGGACCTTTCGGAAATAAGGAGGTCACCACCTCTTGGGATTCATCAGCGTGCATCCCATCAGGATCGCTCCTGGGTGTCCCCATCCGCAGACCCAGAGCAGCAACAGATAAAACCTGGGTGGGGCTGAAGGTGTGGCTGTGTCCAGACTCCAGCTCAGAGGGGACCAGGAGGGACAGGGGATCCAGGAGCCCCGCACTCAGCCTGGCCTGGTACCGGTTGGCGGGAGCTGCTGGACCGGTGCCCGCTGCAGCCGCGCTGGGGCCCCTCATCGGCATTAACCCGGGGCACCTCTGACGGGATGCGGGGACCCACCGTTCTTGGTGTGGTGATGCTTCAGTGATTTCTAAGTGTAACCCCAAAAAGCTTATGAAATCCTGTAGCTCACACATTAAATGACCCCCTGGGTACGGGGGAATGGTCAGTCCCCGTGGAGACACAGCCCAGGGCAGGCGCTGACCTTAATGGGTGGGAAGGGCCTGATGCAGCGACGTCAGAGGGAGAGGGCCAGGCTGGCTGCTGACCGGTCCACGCAGCCCTGAACTTCAAGACACAGCTGAACATCATGGGCAAGGCTCTAAGGACGAGAGCCCAGGGCCCCCGCCTGGCCAGGCTGGCCTCCAGCGGAGCGGCTACAAAAACTTAAAAAGCATATATTTCTATTGCTTTCAGAGAGGAAGGGAGAGGGAGAGAGAGGTAGGAACATCAATGATGAGAGAGGGATTGCGCTCACAACCTGGGCATATGCCATAACCAGGAATCGAACCATGACCCCCTCGTTCATAGGTCAACGTTCAACCACTGAGCCACGCCGGCCGGGCTACAAAAACGTTCGCAGGTTTTTTAACAAAAATTGTTGATTTTAGGGAGAGAGAGGGAGGAACATTGATTTCTGTTGTTCCACTTACGCAATCATTAGTTGATTCTTGTATGTGCCCTACCGGGGATTGAACCTGCAACCTTGGTGCATCAGGATGATGCTCTAACATCTAACCAATTCAGGGCCACACAAATGTTTTAAATCTCCCAGGAACTCGGGAGATGGGCTCCCTTGAGCCCCTCAGTTGACCGTGAGCAGCTGGGGCCACGTTGGCACCAACACTGAGGCGGGCGCCTGGCGTTCACCGCGCGTGAAACCGAAGGGGGTGAGGATGTGGCGCCGGATGAGGGAGTGTGAAGGTCGGATGAGGCAGTGTGAAGGTCGGATGAGGCAGTGTGAAGGTCGGATGAGGCAGTGTGAAGGTCGGATGAGGCAGTGTGAAGGTCGGATGAGGGAGTGTGAAGGTCGGATGAGGCAGTGTGAAGGTCGGATGAGGGAGTGTGAAGGTCGGATGAGGCAGTGTGAAGGTCGGATGAGGCAGTGTGAAGGTCGGATGAGGGAGTGTGAAGGTCGGATGAGGCAGTGTGAAGGTCGGATGAGGCAGTGTGAAGGTCGGATGAGGCAGTGTGAAGGTCGGATGAGGCAGTGTGAAGGTCGGATGAGGCAGTGTGAAGGTCGCCAAGGCTCAGAGGAGGGCAGCTCAGAGGAGGCGGGAGTGGAGTCAGTTGGGAGGTGTCTTGTCTGTCAAGGCTGGGACGTCAGGTGAATCAGAGACTATCACTGATGCGATAGCGAACTCGAGTAAAGACCCCTGGAGCCCAGACCAAATTAACACTTAGGGAGCCTGTACTGCCGGCCTGTTCTGTTCTCTCTCCACGCAGGGAGGTCAGGGAGCAGCCCTGGCCCTTTGTGCAAGACCGCCTTTCAAGCACATTAACCACAGCCTGTCTTTGCAGAGTGAGCAACCCAAGACAGAACAGTTTTCCCCAAATAATGGCGGGGCCATGCTATTGGCGACCATGTTACTCACAGGGCCATCCTGTTCTTCAGGAAGCTGACAGGCTTCCATCTTGCAAGGCTGTTTTGGAAGGCAGCTATGCTCACCACTATACCACCAACGCGGACTTGCAAGGCTGTTTTGGGAGGTGCAAGGGGGAGGGGCCGTGAGACTCTGTCTCAAGGCCTGGCCTGGCGTCAGCCCTGGCAGCTCCATCTGGGCACAGTCCATGGCCTCTCGGAAGCATGCTCGCAAATTCCCTCTCCAACAATCGACAGCTGGCAAGTCGAGGAGACGTCTTTTCAGCAGCAAAGAAGTGAAAATTAGGAGGACGAGCAGACACTGTTTAAAATGATGTAGAAACCCGCCAAAACCGGTTTGGCTCAGTGGATAGAGCGTCGGTCTGCGGACTAAGGGTTCCGGATTCGATTCTAGTCAAGGGCATGTACATTGGTTGTGGGCACATCCCCAGTAGGAGGTGCGCAGGAGGCAGCTGGTCGATGTTTCTCTCTCATCAACGTTGCTAGCTCTCTATTCCTCTTCCTTCCTCTCTGTAGAAAAATCAATTAAAAATATATTTAAAAAATAAATAAAATGATGTAGGAACCCCCAAGAAAATGGATGAAAAACTGCCACAGACCCTAAGAGAAGTCGGCATGGTGGCGGGTGTAATATTAGCGTACCAAACTTTACAGACAGCCCCTTCACCAGAGTGCCAAGAGGAGTAAATGCCTCGGAATAATCGCAATAAAGTATTCAACCCCCACTTGAAAGTTTGAAGCTCCTGAAGGTAAACAGAAGAAAGGCACGCCATGGTTTGATAGGAAATGTTGTTGTTATAGAGTTAACATAGCTTTTTAAAAATATATATTTTATTGATTTTTTACAGAGAGGGAGAGAGATAGCTAGAAACGTCGATGAGAGACAAACATCGACCAGTTGCCTCTTGCACAGCCCCTACTGGGGATGTGCCCGCAACCAAGGTACATGCCCTTGACTGGAATCAAATCCAGGACCTTTCAGTCCACAGGCCGACGCTCTATCCACTGAGCCAAACCGGTTTCGGCTAATTTATAGCTTTGACATCATCCCAGTAAATATGCCCATGGATCCCCTGACTCTCAGATAAATTCCAGGTGGCTCCGAAATCTATTTCTTTTTAAAAAAAACATATATTTTATTGATTTATTACAGAGAGGAAGGGAGAGGGATAGAGAGTTAGAAACCAATCAGCTGAAACCGGTTTGGCTCAGTGGTGGAGCGTTGTTCTGCGGACTGAAGGGTCCCAGGTTCGATTCCAATCAAGGGCATGTACGTTGGTTGCGGGCACATCCCCACTGTGGGGTGTGTAGGAGGCGGCTGGTTGATGTTTCTCTCTCATCGACGTTTCTGGTTCTCTGTCTCTGTCCCTTCCTCTCTGTAAAAAATCAATAAAATATATTTAAAAAACAAACAAACAATCAACTGCCTCCTGCGCACCCCCTACGGAGCATGTGCCCGCAACCAAGGTACATGCCTTTGACCGGAATCGAACCCGGGACCTTTCAGTCCGCAGGCTGACACTCCATCCACTGAGCCAAACCGGTTTCAGCTGGATCCGAAATCTAAATGTAAAATGTGAACCGTAGGGACTGAAATAAGGCACAGCTGACTTGCTGTATAACCTCAGCCTCTAGCCAAAATTCAAAAACAAACACCGCAGCGGGAAATATCTATAAATCCCACCACATACACATGGTTAAAGGTCCGCATGCGCCCCAGAACTCCCGGAGCGAGGGCAGTGCACGCTGACTCCTCCCTCAGAGGGCGGGCGGCCCAACAGGCTGGCTCAGTGGATAGCGTCGGCCTGCAGATGGAAGGGTCTGGGGTTTCATTCCTGTTAAGGGCACGTTCCTCGGTTGCAGGCTCGAGCCCAGCCTCATTGGGGCGGTCAGGTGCATGCCCGAGGCAGCCAGCAGATATCTCTCACATCGATATTCCTGTCTGTCTTCCCTCCTCCTTCCCACTCTCTAAAAATCAGTGGGAAAGCATCCTCAGGGGAGGATTAGCCAAAAATATAAAGGGGGGAGAGGGGGTGAAGGGAAGGTCCCGGTGGGAACCCTGCCAGGCCCTCTTCAGCCGGGGGGCCAGTCCGAATCCCTGACAGGATGTAACGAAAAGGCATTTCCCGCCCTGGTGGGTTTGGCTTAATGGATAGAGTGGCGGCCTGCGGACTTAAGGGTCCCAGGTTCGATTCCAGCCAAGGGCACAGGCCCAGGTTGCGGCCTCAATCCCCAGTAGGGGGCGTGCAGGAGGCAGCCGATCAATAATTCTCTCTCATCATTGATTCCATCTCTCGCTCTACCTTCCTCTCTGAAATCAATAAAGAAATATATATTAAAAAAGAAATATATATTAAAAAAATAAAAGAAAAGGCATTTCCTCTCTGTCTTCTCCCCTCCCCGCCCCCCCCCCCCCCGCCCTCTGTGAAACCCCAGCGGCGGCCCCTGCAGAGTCCCTGCGCTCACACCGTCAGGGTCATCAGAACGAGGGGTGCTGAGACCCGCTTAGTCGGAGGCGCTAGGACAGGTGTGACGTGGGTCTCGGGTGGGGCCCCGGCCAGAGAAAGCCCGTTAGCTTAAGGCCAGCGCACGGGTCTCGGCATTGCCTGGTGAATGAGTGGATGGATGAATGAATGAGTGGGTGGATGGATGGATGGATGGACCATGAAGCCAAGGTAACACCTCTCTGCTTTCTTCCCTCAGAAAATCGCCTTCATGGTGGCGCTAGGCCTGGTTACCGCGGAGCACCTGGAAGGTGAGGACCCCTCGGGGACGGGGGCGGGGTGGGGGCAGCGGGTGGTCGGCAGGAATCGGGCCGGAGCGGTGGGTTCCGGGCCCCCGGGCCAGAGGGCAGCGCCCAGGGTGAACAGCGCCGGGAGGCCCGCCCACTGCCAGCCTGGCCTCTCGAAGGCTCCGTGCCCGGCTTTGTGGGGCGGCCCCTGAGCTGCCGGCCTGGCCCGGAGCCCTTCGCCTCCCGGGGCGGCTCAGCCAGGCCGGCGTCTGCCCAAAGGCACCTGCTGCCCGAGGTCCGAGAGCCCCACTGGATGGCACCGGGGCCCTGAGCCCATTGGTACGGGACCCCGGCACCTGCCACCCCTGCCAGCCTCCTTCCCGCCCGAGCCATGGTGTGTCCTGTCCCGGGGGCGGGGCGGGGAGCGATGCCTGGAGGCCCCGGCCTGTGCAGACAGAGGCCGTGTTGGGGGGGAGAGGGGGGGTGACGGCCAGACGGAGGGAGGGTGACCGGCGTCTGCCCCGCAGAAATACAGAGCAAGCGGCAGGAGCGGAAGCGGAGAAGCACCGCCAACCCCGCCTACAGCGGCCTCCTGGAGCCCGAGGTGAGCGCCTTCCCGGGCCGCCCCCCCCGCCCCCGGGGAGAGGCGGTCACTGTGCTTTCCCCACCCCCACCCCCCGGGAGAGGCGGTCACTGTGCTTTCCCCACCCCCCGCCCCCGGGAGAGGCGGTCACTGTGCTTTCCCCACCCCCCGCCCCCGGGAGAGGTGGTCACTGTGCTTTCCCCACCCCGCCCCCGGGAGAGGCGGTCACTGTGCTTTCCCCACCCCGCCCCCGGGAGAGGCGGGCACTGTGCTTTCCCCACCCCCGCCCCGGGAGTGGCGGTCACTGTGCTTTCCCCCCCCGCCCCCGGGAGAGGCGGTCACTGTGCTTTCCCCACCCCCACCCCCCGGGAGAGGCGGTCACTGTGCTTTCCCCACCCCGCCCCCGGGAGAGGCGGTCACTGTGCTTTCCCCACCCCGCCCCCGGGAGAGGCGGTCACTGTGCTTTCCCCACCCCGCCCCCGGGAGAGGCGGTCACTGTGCTTTCCCCACCCCGCCCCCGGGAGAGGCGGTCACTGTGCTCCCCCCCCCCCCCCCCGCCCCCGGGAGAGGCGGTCACTGTGCTTTCCCCCCCCCCACCCCCCGGGAGAGGCGGTCACTGTGCTTTCCCCACCCCGCCCCCGGGAGAGGCGGTCACTGTGCTTTCCCCACCCCGCCCCCGGGAGAGGCGGTCACTGTGCTCCCCCCCCTCCCCGAGCTCAGGGGCCGCTGAGGGGCGGAGGCGGAGACGGAGGTGTCGGCTGAGCTCACAGGGTGCAGGTCGCAGGCACAGCGGCTTCCCGAGCTCCCCGGCACAGGCCGTGGGCACCGGGCTGGCCCTGCCCCGGGAGCCGTGTCTCTGAGACCCCGGAGCCCACGGCCGGGGCCGCCCCCGAAGAGAGGCGTGTCCTGAGGCCTGCAGGCTCCGTGGGGCCTGGAGGGCCCGGAAAGCGTCCTGCCTGGCCCCCCTCCGCTCGGGAAGGCCGGGCCCTCATTCCCTGGTCCATCCTGTGCGTGGGGCTCGGCGGGGACAGGGCAGCCCTGCCCTGAGACGGGCCCCAAGCGCTGTGACATTTGTGGGCGGGGCGGGTCTCTGTTTGGGGAGGGCCGTTCCCTGGCCGTGCGGGCATGAAGCCGGCTCTCTCTGGGTCTGCAAAGCCAGAGCCTGGTCTCCAAGGCCTATGGCCGGAGCCAGGGACGACCTGGCTCGGGAGCACATCAGGAACCGATGCAGTTGGTGCCCTGAGCCTGGACACAGAGTAGGTCAGGGCACAGCACACAGTAGGTCAGGGCACAGAGTAGGTCAGGGCACAGAGTAGGTCAGGGCACAGAGTAGGTCGGGATGCACAGTAGGTCGGGATGCACAGTAGGTCAGGGCACATGGTAGGTCAAGGCACAGAGTAGGTCAGGGCACAGAGTAGGTCAGGGCACACAGTAGGTCAGGGCACACGGTAGGTCGGGACGCACAGTAGGTCGGGACGCACAGTAGGTCAGGGCACACAGTAGGTCAGGGCACACGGTAGGTCAGGGCACAGAGTAGGTCAGGGCACACAGTAGGTCGGGACGCACAGTAGGTCAGGGCACACAGTAGGTCAGGGCACACAGTAGGTCAGGGCACACGGTAGGTCAGGGCAGCCCTCCATGGGCTTCTCCGGAGGCTGGGCCACCGCTGAGAGACGGTTTAAGCCAAACACAGACTCTAGAACGATCTTTCTGAACAGTCACAGCCAGAGCCCCTGGAGCCACATGGTGGGACCCCGTGGCGGGGGTCGGGGGACCGGGGTGGGGGAGGAGGGAGCTCCACCAGAGGCAGAGGCAGCGGGGCCGCCGGGTGCAGAGGGCCCTCCTTGTCTGGCCCCAGGGCTCCCGGGCCACGTGCGGAAAGTGGGGGTTGGGAGCTCATCCGTAACACCCCTGTTTCCCCACCGAACCCCGGAACCGCCAAGAGAGAGGACACAGATAGGCGACGGGCACCACAGTCCTCAGTTACCGATCTGCCCCCGGGTGGGTCCTAACACGGCCTTCCCAGTGACACGGGCCTCCCCACAGGGAGGGCACAGGGCCCCGCCCCCCGCCCCACCCTGCGTCCCGGGCCTGTCCCCGTGTCTGCCTCCAGGCCTGTCCCCGTGTCTGTCTCCCCGGAGTCGGGCGGGGCGGGGAGCCCGCAGGGACCGCAGCCTGAGGGGGCTCCCCGGTGTCGGTTTGTGTCCTGTCCCCGTGTCTGTCTCCCCGGAGTCCGGCGGGGCGGGGAGCCCGCAGGGACCGCAGCCTGAGGGGGCTCCCCGGTGTCGGTTTGTGTCCTGTCCCCGCAGAGGAAGCGGCTGGCGTCCAGCTACCTGCACGGCCCCCTGCTCCTCACGGCACGAGGTGAGCGGGGCCGGCCGGGTGCCCACGGCCACTGCGGTGGGACCGCCCTCCCCAGAACCGACCGGGTCGGGGTGAGGACCCTGTGCCAGGAGGGCCCCCCCCCCCCCAGCACCTGCATCTGCAGCCAGAGCCTCCCTGCTGGTGTCACCGTAGCCGGCGTGGTCACTGGGATGTGTGCTCGGCATCCCTCACTGGAGTGAGGGGCTATGGGTAACAGGAGCTCA
This sequence comes from Nyctalus aviator, assembly GCA_036971965.1. Lineage (NCBI taxonomy): Eukaryota > Metazoa > Chordata > Mammalia > Chiroptera > Vespertilionidae > Nyctalus > Nyctalus aviator. The sequence goes on from CM072924.1 coordinate 1,969,229, forward strand.
GAGTGAGCCCCGTGTTCTCACTAGAGCCATGAGCCCTCCCTCCGCCCCACGTTCCCAGCTGCCGAGCTCCTCAACTCCGGCCACGGCGAGCCTGGTCCATGGCGGGTTCTTGCCGAGACCAGGGCAGAAAGCCTTACTCCCATCATGCCCTGGTGGGAACCAGCTGTCACTGGGTTGTGATTCTCCCATCATGCCCTGGGTGAGAACCAGCTGTCACTGGGCCTGTGATTCTCCCATCATGCCCTGGGTGAGAACCTGGCCACACTGGGCTGTGATACTCCCATCATGCCCTGGGTGAGAACCAGCTGTCACTGGGCTGTGATACTCCCATCATGCCCTGGTGGGAACCAGCTGTCACTGGGCTGTGATTCTCCCATCATGCCCTGGTGGGAACCAGCTGTCACTGGGTTGTGATACTCCCATCATGCCCTGGGTGAGAACCAGCTGTCACTGGGTTGTGATTCTCCCATCATGCCCTGGTGGGCACCAGCTGTCACTGGGCTGTGATTCTCCCATCATGCCCTGGTGGGAACCAGCTGTCACTGGGGCTGTGATACTCCCATCATGCCATGGGTGAGAACCAGCTGTCACTGGGGCTGTGATATTCCCATCATGCCCTGGTGGGAACCAGCTGTCACTGGGTTGTGATTCTCCCATCATGCCCTGGTGGGAACCAGCTGTCACTGGGCTGTGATTCTCCCATCATGCCCTGGTGGGAACCAGCTGTCACTGGGCTGTGATACTCCCATCATGCCCTGGTGAGAACCAGCTGTCACTGGGGCTGTGATTCTCCCATCATGCCCTGGGTGAGAACCAGCTGTCACTGGGGCTGTGATACTCCCATCATGCCATGGGTGAGAACCAGCTGTCACTGGGGCTGTGATACTCCCATCATGCCCTGGTGAGAACCAGCTGTCACTGGGACTGTGATTCTCCCATCATGCCCTGGGTGAGAACCTGGCCACACTGGGCTGTGATTCTCCCATCATGCCCTGGGTGAGAACCAGCTGTCACTGGGGCTGTGATACTCCCATCATGCCATGGGTGAGAACCAGCTGTCACTGGGGCTGTGATTCTCCCATCATGCCCTGGGTGAGAACCAGCTGTCACTGGGGCTGTGATACTCCCATCATGCCATGGGTGAGAACCAGCTGTCACTGGGGCTGTGATTCTCCCATCATGCCCTGAGTGAGAACCAGCTGTCACTGGGGCTGTGATTCTCCCATCATGCCCTGGGTGAGAACCTGGCCACACTGGGCCTGTGATTCTCCCATCATGCCCTGGGTGAGAACCAGCTGTCACTGGGGCTGTGATACTCCCATCATGCCATGGGTGAGAACCAGCTGTCACTGGGGCTGTGATTCTCCCATCATGCCCTGGGTGAGAACCAGCTGTCACTGGGGCTGTGATTCTCCCATCATGCCCTGGGTGAGAACCTGGCCACACTGGGCTGTGATTCTCCCATCATGCCCTGGGTGAGAACCTGGCCACACTGGGCTGTGATTCTCCCATCATGCCCTGAGTGAGAACCAGCTGTCACTGGGGCTGTGATTCTCCCATCATGCCCTGAGTGAGAACCTGGCCACACTGGGCCTGTGATTCTCCCATCATGCCCTGGGTGAGAACCTGGCCACACTGGGCTGTGATTCTCCCATCATGCCCTGGGTGAGAACCTGGCCACATGGCCTCACGGACTCCATCCTGATTGGTGCTCCCCAGATGGCCACTAACATGTTCTCCGCCCTTCCTCCCTGTGCTAGCCACTGAGGACCCCTGCTGGAAGGTATGTGCCCTGTCTTCAAACGGAGGGGGACATGCTTCCCCCAGTCCAGGGAGGATCTCTCCTGGCAGGGGTGAGGGCCCAGGGTCCTGCCCGGGGGAGGAGCTGAGAGCCTTTGGGCTCTGCCCTGTCCACCTCCCAGCCGGCCGCAGTCGGCAGCGCTGCGGGCAGCCCGCGGTGCAGGGGGAGCCCTCTGCCCGGTGCTGAGGAGGTGGGACCCGGAGCCATGCGGGCTGGCTGCCAGCTGGGCTCTTCCTGTCTCTGCCGGGCCTCACTGTGTGACCACTGCCCGCTCCCGAGGGGCGAGACTGGCAGGATCTCGCCCACATACCCACATTCCTGTGAACCTGGGAGGCCCCGTGCACAAGCAGGTCCCTGCCTCCCAGGACAGGGGCTGGCTGTGACCGCACCGAAGGCCTGGTGCTTCTCTGTCTACGTTTACGGTTTAATCCTGAGTCTTCCCGTCCCTCGTGCCGGTGGTGCCCAGGCCTGGAAGCAGTGTGTGACGGGCATAAACTCCGCTCAGGCTGCGCCGTTTGCCCCGGTGAGCCTGCCCAGTTGTGACCGGGGCCGGAGGGCCTGGCGCCTGTGTCCGCAGCCGCCCCGGGCCCAGCCCAGGCAGCCTGGGACGGCAGGTGCCTCGGACCGAGCCCCGCCCCGCAGAGCCCGCGGAGCGGCCTTGGCTGTGGGGTAGGAGGCCCAGGTGCTGGTCCTGGCTCCCCCCGGCCCCCGCCCCAGCTCCTGTGTGACCTCGGGCAAGCCGCTCACCCTCTCGGGGTCCTGGAACTGAGAGTAGAGGTGCGGGCAGGGTCCGAGGCCTCCTTCAGAGTCAGCGGGGGACCCCGTGTCCTGGCGGCCCGGCCGCCCCTGTGAGAGCCCTCGGGCCCCTCCCAGGTCTGAAGGGGGCGGGAGCTCACGTGGGGAGAGCAGATGTGACGCGGGGGTGGGTTCCTCTGGGTGGAGGGAGGTCACGCAGGTTGTGCAGGCCACGGGTGTGGTTATGACAGCTCGTCACTCTCAGAGCCGCCTGGGCTCCAGAGGCAGTGAGCTCCTGGCTGGAGGTGTGAGTAAGGCTGACGAAGGCTGAGCCCCTTTCTGAGGCGGGTGCTCGCCTTCCCCGGGGTCTCCGTGTGCCTGACTGCGGAGTCCTCCCACCGGCCACGGGCGGGCGTGGAGATGGAGGCGCGCAGGAGCCACCGGCTGGGAGACACGGTTAGACCTGGTGCCTGCGAGGATGTGACCTGCTCACACACAGGACCCGTAGCAGGAGCTTTGGCCCGTCCCCGCCCGGACAGGCACCCCGACAGTCCTCAGCCTCAGGAGCCCCGCCCGCCCCCACACCGGGAGTCCCGTCTCAGGTGGAGGAATCGGGACCCAGCTAGCACTCGTGACCCTACTAAGTGCCAGGAACCCCGCTGCCCCTGCTGGTCCCGTCCGGCTCCTCCCTCCTCCCGGAGCCGCTGGCGTGGCTGGGTCACGAGCGGGCAGGGCGGCAGCTGCGTGGGGACCGCACTCACCTGTGCCCCCTCTTCCAGAGCGAGATCGCCCACGGTGAGCTCTGCGCGGCCTGCCAGAGGGGCGCCCACCTGCAGCCCTGCGGCACCTGCCCCCGCGCCTACCACCTCGGCTGCCTGGACCCGCCCCTCACCACGGCGCCCGAGGGCCTGTGGCTGTGCCCCAAGTGCCAGCAGAAGGTGAGGGGCCGGTGTCGCCTGGGGGTGAGCCTGTCCCCAGCACCGCGTCTCAGGCTGTGCAGACCTGTGCCTCCCGGGTGGTCCCTGAGGTGCCGACAGGGAGGGCAGGACACGGGGTAGGAGCTGGGGAGGCTGGTTGTGGGACGGGCCCCTGCCCTGTGCCTGCCGGGGTCACGGCTCTCTGTGCGCCCCTCCCCCTGGTCCCGCTGAAGGACCTGCAGCTCAGGGTGCTGTGCCTCCCCAGGCTCACATCCTTGGGGCATGGCGGGGCCCCGCCTTCTGCCTGCTCAGGCCCCCTCTGCCCTGCAGGCCCTCAGGAAAGACGAGAGTGTGCCCTGGACCGGGATGCTGGCCATCGTGCGCTCCTACCTCACCCACAAGACAGGTGGGACCGGGCGGGGCACCTGCTCCCTCCCCGCCCCCGCCAGGACTCCGGGAGAGGGCCCGGGGATGGCCTGGGCAGGGCAGTAACTGGGAGGAGGGCATTCAGTCCCCACGCGTCCAGCCAGGGCACGGCGCCTGCGGGAGGGTGTGGCTGTCGGCGCCCACCTCGCTCCCCAGGCTGACCTGCCCCCTGGGGCGGCCCGCCCTCGCAGTCAAAGAAGAGGAGAGGCAGAAGCTGCTGCAGAGAGGCAGCGAGCTGCAGAGCGGGCGCCAGCGGCTGGAGGAGCGGGACCGGCGCCTGGCCTCAGCCGTGAAGGTGCGGGGGCTCGGGGCGCGGGGAGGGGCGCCCTAGAACCACGGGGTGTGGATCCGAAGCCCCGGTCTGGCTACCGAGGCCCCAGGAGAGAGGCCGCCAGCACCTCGCAGCCAGTCATCGGCAGCTCCCTCCGACTCTGCTCCTTCTCAGCCCCGGGACCGCAAGGCCTGGCCGTCCCTGAGCCAGCGCCCTGTTGTGCAAAGTGGGCATGGTTCCCCCTCTGGAGGGCGGTGACAGCACAACGGTGACAGATGTGGTGGCGGTGGTGGTGGTGGTGATGGTGGTGATGGTGGTGGTGATGGTGGTGATGGTGGTGATGGTGATGGTGGTGATGGTGGTGGTGGTGGTGATGGTGGTGATGGTGGTGGTGGTGGTGATGGTGGTGATGGTGGTGGTGGTGGTGATGGTGGTGGTGGTGGTGATGGTGGTGGTGGTGGTGATGGTGGTGGTGGTGGTGGTGGTGATGGTGGTGATGGTGGTGGTGGTGGTGATGGTGGTGATGGTGGTGATGGTGGTGGTAATGGTGGTTATGGTGGTGGTGGTGGTGATGGTGGTGATGGTGGTGATGGTGGTGGTGGTGGTGATGGTGGTGATGGTGGTGATGGTGGTGGTAATGGTGGTTATGGTGGTGGTGGTGATGGTGATGGTGGTGATGGTGGTGATGTTGGTGGTGATGATGGTGATGGTAGTGATGATGGTGCTGGTGGTGATAGTGGTGATAGAGATGGTGATGGTGGTGATGTTGGTGGTGATGATGGTGATGGTAAAAGCAGTGCCATGCTCTTCCAGTGTAGTATGAAGATACTCTGATTATTCCTGTCTTAGCGTTTCGGGCACAGTGGCAGGGACTTTAAGCTATCGGCCTAAGCAGCAGATAGCCTGAGTGGAGGTCTCAGTCCTGTGCTCGTTGCTGTGATACACATTCAGGCTAGGAAAGGCCGGAATACAGCCTGCAGGACTCGGCGCAGGGAGCTGGCTGGCGCCTGAAGGTTGTGCGGCTGCAGCGGGGCCGGGCTGGCTCTGAGCTCCTCCGGCGAGGAGAGACGGCGCCGGGGCTCGGTCGCGTGAGAGGAGGTTCCCTCGTCCCCCACCCCCCAAACACACTCTCTGTAGCCCTGAGTCTAAAACAGACTTCTGTGTGTCTGGCTGCTGCTTGGTTCCGCTTTCGCTGCTGCCCGCTTTCTGTGCGGCTCTCTGCCTGGTTTCTCTCGGGCTCTGCGGTGGAGGGAGAGGCTGGGGGGGGGCGGGTGAGGGGTGCGGCCCAGGCTGCCTGCACAGTTGAATTCTGAGACCTCCTCTCTGCCGCCCTCCCCCACAGAAATGCCTGGAGCTGAAGGTGAGCCTGCTGGCCCGGCAGAGGGGCACCCAGTCATCCCTGGACCGCCTGCGGGCCCTCCTGAGACTGATACAGGGCGAGCAGGTGCGCCAGGTCCCCCCGCGGCTGGCGGGGCCCTGGGCCAAGCCCTCGGCCGCAGCCAGGCCCGCCCTCCAGCACCCCCAGGGACACAACTGACCCGAGGGCCCGTCCTCACACCCACGGAGAGCCACTGGGACCGCCCTCACGCCCGGGGTTCTGCCAGCCTTAACCACTGAACAATGTGAATTTCAACAAAAACAGGGCCAGCCAGGACAGGACAGGAGGGGGGCAGCGGAGTGAGTGGGAGCCCTCCTCCAGCCGGGGGTGAGGAGGGGGATGGGGTGGAGCCCCCCCACATTCAGATTCAGGTGGGGCGTGCTGTGGTGGGACTGCCCCGGCCTCGGGCTTCCCGCACGGCTGTCCCCCCACCTCCTTCCCTCGTGCAGAAGTGTGAGGGGCCAGGGCGCCCCCGCTGAGGGCCAGCGTGCCCCATCCCAGGACCAGGCCCGGTGGGGAGGAGCCGGCGCAGCCAGCTGAGTAGTGCGTAGTGGGACAGGAGAGGGTAGAGAATCTAGTAGGACTCCGGCCCGGCCCGCATGGGGCACGCCCAGGGCGGGGTGCTGCGTGCCTTGCAGACGCCCAGGCCCACTGGTCAGTATTGGCAGCTGTTTGACCTGAAACTGCGTCCAGGGGCTGCTGTGTCCCCCGCCCGTGCACTGCCCCAGGCCGGGCGTCACCGCTGCCTGCGCCTCCCTCCGCCCGCTGCTTTGGCCCAAGGGCTGTGGGAGCGTTTTTCTCACGGAGTTTCCACAGCCACGCGGGGGCATGGCACGTGTTCCACTTGGGTGGGATCATTCCCCGTCTGGGGAGCCTTTATCCCCGCCTTCCGAAGAGCCAGCAGAGCATTCCGCCCTGCCTTTGGCCAGGACGGACGCTAAGCCAGAAATCACTGCGTTTTTACTGGGAAACATTTAATGTGAAGGGGCGTTCAGAGCCGCTGCTCGCTGGACCAGAGACACCGGGAGGGGGGGGTGGGACGGGCGGGCGGGGACGTGGCCCCGGGAGGGGGTGTCCCGGGCGCAGAGGGTGTGCTGGCTTCTTAGGGCTCCTGCGTCCCCATGGGCCGTGCCCCCTCATCACCTCCACCAGCCCCTCCAGCCCCCGGGACCTCGCCCAGCAGACAGACGAGCACGGGAGCCGCAGCTCCCACCCCCAGCACATCACTCGGTGCCAAACTCACTGAACACGCGTGTGCGCACGCACACGGCCCGCAGGCCCGCAGGCCCAGGCGCAGGGAGGCCGGTCCGCGCTGCCACGGCTACGACCCCGGAGACACTGTGCTGTACGATACAGATCTATTTTCATACGCTCGGCACTGCGTGCAACCAGAGTTCTATATTCTTTTATTGACGGACAAAGGGACCGAGAGGCGCACGTCTTCCCCTCGGCCGACGCCCACGATGCATCTCCCGTGGTCTTCAGGCTCTCTCTGGGCTCCTCTCCTTCGCGGGTGGCCTGGGCTCAACTCTGACAAACGTGATGGCGGACGGGAAAGGCCGGGCCCGGGGGGGGGCAGCTGCTGGCGCGTCTGGAGCCGTAGTGTTTGGACCGAGGAGCCCGCCAGCGGGTAGTGAGGGTGGAGACCAGTGCTCGCCGTACCCTGGCCCATGTAGTTCGTCTGTTGGACTCATTAAACCCGGTTGATGATCGCGGAGGCCTGTGGTTTGTCTGCAGCCGCAGCAGAGGCTCTGGGAGCAGGTGGGGCGGGACTGGGCATTGGGAGGGGAAGCCCAGGGAGGTGGGAAGCTCACGGGCGCCCTCTGCAGGCCGACCGCCTCCCCAGGAGGTGGCAGATGCACCTATTGGGGCCAGAACTGATGTCGCCAGTAGCAACCTGCAGGCCAGGCATGGAGAGGCGCTGGCCACACTGGACCGTCACCACCCGTCCCACAGGCACACAAGGTCCCACAGCCAGGGAGCCGCCAGGCTGGGAGCCTGCCCCCTGCACGGGGCTCCCTGCCCGGCCAGGCTGGAGAGGAGCCCCCGTGCCTCAGCTGTGGCCAGAGCAGGGCTCCAATGGGAAGTGACTGCCCGAGGGAGGCCCGGGTCTGAGGGACACACGGGGGAGGAGGGGCACGGGGCTGCACAGCCCACCCAGCAGGGGCTGCGACAGCCACGGTGGGCCCTGGTCACACTGGGTGACGGCTTGGCTTCTGCCTGAGTGTGGGGCGGCGGAGGCCCCGGGTCCACGCCTCCCCCCACCCCCTACCCCCCAGCCTCTGGCGTCTGCCCGAGCTGCCTCCAGCCCGGTCCTCTGCTGCGGTCTCCCCCGCCTTCATCCTGGGTCAGAGCTCTGGCCGCGGGGCTGCCTCTGCCCGGGCCCAGGGTCCCCACCTGGCCCGGCAAAGCGGGTGAAGGGTGCATTGAGCCGAGTGAAGACTGCCTGTGCTCCTGCGGTGTGGTGCGGGAGCCCGGCTGCACCCCGTCCCCACCCCAGCCCCGGTTCCAGCCCGGCCCACCCACTCCCACCCGAGGGCCGGGATCTGGGCGCTGGGGCCACCCCCAGCCCCTGACCAGGACGGGGACTCCCTCCAAAGGCCCACCCTCCCTGCGCCCTCCTCCCTGCGGCAGCTCTGCTATCAAAGGGACCCAGAGAGCACGGACATCTGCCTCCCGCAGCTCTGCCCGTCCAGCCAGCTCAGGTGCTGTGCCCGCCCAGCCAGCTCCGGGTGCTGTGCCCGCCCAGCCAGCCCGGAGTCCTGTCCCCGCCCAGCCAGCCCGGGTGCTGTCCCCGCCCAGCCAGCCCGGGGTCCTGTGCCCGCCCAGCCAGCCCGGGGTGCTGTGCCCGCCCAGCAGCCCGGGTCCTGTGCCCGCCCAGCCAGCCCGGGGTCCTGTGCCCGCCCAGCAGCCCGGGGTCCTGTGCCCACCCAGCCAGCCTGGGGTCCTGTGCCCGCCCAGCCAGCCCGGGTCCTGTGCCCGCCCAGCCAGCCCGGGTCCTGTGCCCGCCCAGCAGCCCGGGGTCCTGTGCCCGCCCAGCCAGCCCGGGGTCTTGTGCCCGGGTGCGGACAGCCCGGGGGGGGTGGGCAGCGCCCCTCCTGCACCCCTCTCAGCCCCCTCTGACCCAGGCCACAAAGAGCAGGGCCGGTCCTGGCTCCCTGGCCTTGGGGATGGAAGCCCCGGGGGTGGAGGGTGCAGGCTGTCCAACGGCCACCCTCTCTGTGGCCTCTGTTTACATGACCGCGGTGATGGGGACTCCACTTCCCAGAGGGCTGTGCGGCTGGGACACTGTTGTGTGAGTGTGTATGTGTGTATATGTATGTGTGTGAGAGCGTGTGTGTATGTATGTGTATGTGTGTATGTATGTGTGTGTGTGTGTATGTGTGTGTGTAGGGGGTGGCCATGACTAGGCCCCCCAGACTGCACAGCTCAAACCACTGACATGTATTCTCTGGGAGGTGGGAGGCTGAGGTGCAGGAGCCTGAGGCCGCCTCTGGGGTGCGCTGAGCTGGGTGAGTACAAGATGCCCTGCTGGGGCCGGCGCCGGGGCCTGCGGCTCCCCCAGGGCCGAGGCGGGGGCTGGGGGCTTTCCTGGGCTCAAACTGAGGAACCCCACGGAGGCTGCCCTGGGCTCCCTGTGCCGGATGGTCAGAGCTGCCAGGGTGCGTCTGAAAAAAAGAATAAAGAGCCCTGGCCGGTGTGGTTCAGTGGATAGAGCATTGACCGGTTGGCAGAAGGGTCCTGGGTTCAATTCCCGGTCGAGGGCACGTACCTCGGTGGCAGGCTCTTCCCAGCCGGGCCCTGGTGAGAGTGCGTGCGGGAGGCGGCCTGTCGATGCTTCTCTCACCGATGTTTCTCCAGCAGCTGCCACAGAGCCACGTCCTTGCAATGGGCTGGCCAGGCCCCTGGAGATGGGACAGGCTGCCCGCTTTACCACCCCAATTCTCCCTCCTACCCCCAGCCCCCTTTGCCAAGTAACTCTGCGGGCCCTCCCACTGCCATCCCGGCGTGGGCCATGAGACCGGCGTGGGCCCACGGTGTGCGAGCATGGGGGCAGCAGCCAGAGCGAGGCGGCCGTGCCCTCTGCTCCACGTGCACGGCGCCCGCAGCCGCTAACGCTCCCACCGGCCAGCGCCGCCCAGCTGGCTACCCGGCGTTACTGCAGCTGCCACTGACAGATACAGGCCTCCCCCCATCCAGGCCCCCCTCAGACCTCCCCGGAGTTAGGACTCCCCCAGACCCACCCCCGCATCCCCGCCCACGGCTCGGGAACGTGGGCCAGCGCCGAGGGACCAGGGCCAGGCAGTGCCACCGGGAGGGCATTTACTGTGAGTTTACAGAACACACGCGTGCACGGACGGGCACACGTCAGCGGGACACTTCCAGCAGCAGCGGCGTCCCCGGGCGGCTGCCGGGGGCCGGAGGCCTGGTGGGCGCGGCGCGGGCTCCGGCGATGGGGCCGCCCGGCTCCCCCGCCCCGGCCGGGCCGGCGGCCGGCTCCCCGCGGGCGTCCCGGGCGCTGAAGACCCTGCCGTGGTGCTCGATCAGCAGCTCGGTGAACAGGTTCAGGGGCACCAGGGCGCCCAGCGAGGCCGCCCCCTGCGACGGCCAGATGAGGTTGAGGCCGAAGACGCAGGCCAGGTTGGAGCTGCTCGTCTTGTTGAAGAGGCTCTCCCGGGACACCTGCGGGCAGAGCGGGGGCGTGGGTCCCGTGCGGGCGTGGGTCCCAGGCGGCCTGGCGCTGCCACCTCCCTGCTCCGCGCCTCAGTTTCCCCATCTGCAAGCGGAAGGGCTCGGCCTTGATGCAGAGAGACCCGCCTCCGGCTCTGACCTGCTACAGTCTCCTCGGGGACCCCTCAGCCTCCCCGACTCCTCTTCTACCCCGAGGGGGGGCCCCTGGCGCAGCGGGCATGGCGGGCCCTGGCTTCACCCCGCCAGGCGGCCTGGGACACGGCCCGCCCTCCAGGCTCCCTCCCCGCCCCCTCCGATGGGGAGGCGATGTGGGAGCAGAGGTCCGGGGAAGAAGGCCAGGGCAGTGACCAGGGCAGGAGCGGCAGGTGGGCACGGCGGCCCTGGCTATGGCACACAGGGCTGCCCAGTGGGGGCCCCGCCCGCCAGCCTCGGAGGAAGCCCTCTGGGGCTGCGGTGGGCGGCCCGGACCTGGTCGGCGGCCTGGCGCGGGGGCCGGGCCTCGCCGGCGGCGCCGCCCGCTCACCTCGGGCAGGAAGCCCGTGAGGTGGTCCAGCACCGCGCGGTTGTGGGCGGGCAGGCCCTGCAGGATCCGGCGGCAGCGGGCCTCCTGAGTGCCCCCAGGGGAGGGCCAGGCGCAGAGGACAGCGCCCCGCCGATGGCCCGAGCGCCTCCCCCAGCCCCTCCCTTCTCCAGCGCCTGGTTCCTGCCTCCCAGAGACCCCCGGGCACGGGGCGGCTGAGGCTGGCACCGGGGCGGCACCTACTGGTGATGCCGAGGGCCTGCTCGTAGGCGGGGCCGGTGAGCAGCGGCTGCGGCAGCTCCCGCAGGAAGGCCTTCAGGACGGCGGCGGCGATGTGGGCGTCCCCGTAGGCATCGAAGTCCACGGGCTTCCCTGCGCACGGCGGCAGTCAGCCCGACCTGGGCGGGGACCCCGCGTCCGGTCTGCTGAGGCCAAGAGGCTCCAACCCCCGAGGAGAGAGCCCGATGCGGGGCCACATGTCTGGGGCGGCTCTGTCCTCTGGAATGGGGTGCTGTCACCCCGCCTCTGCCTCTGAGGGCGCCTGGCGGGGCTGGGGCGTTATCTGCTGGGTGGCCTGGTCCGTCCGGGATGGGGCTGCTGACCATGGAGCGAATGCGTGACCATGGAAAAGACGGGGCGCACCGAGTGGAGGGGGCCCCCTGTAAGCGAGCTCACCGCTTCCCCAATGTCGGTGGCAGCCGAGGGAGCCTCCGCAGACCCGTCCCTGCCCGCAACCACCCGGGCTGTCTGGGGCTGGGGGACAGGCACGTGGCCGTGGGTTTCGGGGGGCGGGGGCCAGGGCGGGGGTCCGGAAGCCGCCTCACCTTGGTTGTAGAGCCGCTGGACCTCGCGGACGGTCTGGACGCTGGCCGACCTCCGGAACAGGCCCTCGGTGCGGAGCCCTGCGGGCGGACAGCCTGCTGCTCCCCCGGCCGCTCACCGGGGCCCCACCCCCGCCCGTGCCGCCGCCTGGGGCTGCCGGGGGCCCTCTGCAGACTGGCCCCCATCGACTCCTCTCCGCCCAGCTTCGCCAGTCCCTCCCGTGTCCCCACCGCGCGCCCGGGGAGGAGACCGGGGAGGGCCGGGCACTGAGGTCAGACGGGCCGGTGGGTGCGGCTCCTCCAGCTCCCGGCCCGGGCGCAGGACCGGGCGGGCCTCCGGGGCGGTGCTGACAGCCCTCCCGCCCCCGCGGGGCCCGCCAGCCCCTTTCTCCCGCAGGTACGTCACCGTGGACCTCAGCACCGGGGGGATGAGCTCGCCGTGGTTTTTGTCTCGGAGGCTGAGGGAGAGAAGACAGCACAGTGTCACGTGGGCTGGACGGGTGGTCGGGACGGGCCACGGGGCTCTGGGCCTCCTCCCGCCGGCGGGAAAGGCGGCCGAGGAGCCGCCGAGGGCCGCAGCCTCTCATCTGGCCACCAATCCCGAAGCTGAGCGCGCGGTGCGAGGGCCCCGCCCGAGAGGCACAGGACACGGGGGGCTGGGGGCCCAGGCTGCACCTGGGCAACTTCTGAGCTGAGTTTTGCGGGATGAGGAGGAGCCTCAGAGGACAAAGGAGGGAAGCACAGAGGGGAGCCGGGGAGCGGAGGCGCGGCCCCAGGGCAGGAGCAGGGACCGGGTGGACGCCGACCATCGAACAGCTTCCGCCAGGAAACCGCATGTGGCCTCAGGGGCTGTTCACTCTCAGCCTCTGTTTGTGCCGACCAGACACCGAGTCACATGGAGAAACTCCAACACATTATGTACAGCGCGCACAGAGGGCCTCCAGACACAGACACACACACACACACAGACAGGCATGCACACACACACACACACACACACAGACACACACACACAGAGATGGACACATAGACACAGACACACACACACAGAGATGGACACATAGACACAGACACACACACACAGACACACAGACACACACAGACACACACACAGACACACACACACACAGACACACACACACAGAGATGGACACAGACACAGACACACACACACACAGAGATGCACACATAGACACAGACACACACACACACACAGACAGGCACGCACACACACACACACAGACACACACACACAGACACACACACACACAGACACACACACACAGAGATGGACACAGACACAGACACACACACACACACAGACAGGCACGCACACACACACACACACACAGACAGACACATATACACCCAGACCCAGATCTGGACACGGACATAGACACAGACACAGACACACACACGCACACACATGGACACACACACGGACAAAGACACAGACACAGACATGGACACACACACACACACATACACACACAAACACAGACACACAGAGACCCAGATCCGGACACGGACACAGACATGCACACACACACACACACATACACACATGGACACAGACATGGACACACACACACAGAGACCCAGATCCGGACACAGACACAGACATGAACACACACAGAGACACACACAAACACAGACACACACAGACCCAGATCCGGACACGGACACAGACATGAACACACACACACACACACAAACACAGACACACACAGACCCAGATCCGGACACGGACACAGACATGAACACACACACACACACAAACACAGACACACACAGACCCAGATCCGGACACGGACACAGACATGAACACACACACACACAAACACAGACACACACAGACCCAGATCCGGACACGGACACAGACATGAACACACACACACACACACACACAGACACACACAGACCCAGATCCGGACATGGACACAGACATGAACACACACACAAACACAAACACAGACACACACAGACCCAGATCCGGACACGGACACAGACATGAACACACACAGAGACACACACAAACACAGACACACACAGACCCAGATCCGGACACGGACACAGACATGAACACACACACACACACACACACAAACACAGACACACACAGACCCAGATCCGGACACGGACACAGACATGAACACACACACACACACACACACACAAACACAGACACACACAGACCCAGATCCGGACACGGACACAGACATGAACACACACACACACAAACACAGACACACACAGACCCAGATCCGGACACGGACACAGACATGAACACACACACACACACACAAACACAGACACACACAGACCCAGATCCGGACACGGACACAGACATGAACACACACACACACACACACAAACACAGACACACACAGACCCAGATCCGGACACGGACACAGGCATGAACACACACACACACACACAAACACAGACACACACAGACCCAGATCCGGACACGGACACGCTGCTAAGCCCACAGGCCTCCTCCCAGAGCCTCCTTTCCCGGAGGACAGCGCAGTCACACAGCCGAGGGGCCGAGTCAGACCAGACCCAGGCCCTGCCCCTGAGCAGCCCGGGCCTGTGCTGAGGGGTGCAGTGGGGTGCTGGGAGGTGACTCCCCTCTGCTCAGCTGCCCCCTCTTTGGGAGGCAAACGGGCAAAGAGAAACAGGGTTGTGTCATCGACGAGACCAGTCCCCAAACGCTCATGGGGGTGGGGAGGGCGCTTCTGGCAGCAAAGGCCGAGCCGGGGCCTGAGGAGCCCCCCCCAGCCTCCCCAGGGGGCGCCGTAGCTCTCTGCACAGCCCCCGGGCAGGGGGCCAAAGGCCAGCGTCCCCTCTTCCCTCAGAAGCGGGTCCCGCTGGGCGAGGCCCAGGAGCCACGCGGGCCCTCACCAGTGCACAGGGCACCCCAACCCGGCCCCCCGCCCCCCGCCCCCAGCTGAACAGCGCGACCAGGAGCCACAGAACCGGCACGCCTGGACGTCCGTCCGAAAGGCCCAAGTCAACGGAGAGTCAAAGGCGGACAACGGCTAAAATGGCAAACCCCACACGGACCGGAGGCCCACCGCCCCCGCCAGGGCCCGGCGCCCGCGCGCAGACGGGCTGGCAGGTGCCAAAATGAACGTGGAAACTCGGGGACCCGGAGCAGCCCGAACGAGCCCCGCAAAGAACAAAGTGGGACGCTCACACCTCCGACGCTCAGACTTTCTCATCGCTGCAGCCACCGGACAGCAGGGCCCCGGCACCCAGTGCAGCGGGGCGGACCCGAGTCCTTTCAGAAACACACCCTCACATTTACGGCGATTCGTCGTCTTTTCAATATATTTTATTGATTTTTACAGGGAGGAAGGGAGAGGGATAGAGTTAGAAACATCGACAAGAGAGAATCATCCATCAGCTGCCTCCTGCACATCTCCTACTGGGGATGTGCCGCAACCAAGGTGCATGCCCTTGACCGGAATCGAACCCGGGACCTTTCAGTCCACAGACCGACGCTCTACCGCTGAGCCAAACCGGTTTTGTCTCTCTTTTTTTTTTTTTTTAAATCCTCACCCAAGGATTGCTTTTTTAAAAAATTTATTTGAGAGAGAGAGAAACATCAATTGGTTGCCTCCTGTGCACCCCGAGTGGGGATGGAACCCACAACCTGTGTGTGTGTCCTGACCGGGAGTTGAACCCACGGCCCTTCAGTGCACGGGATGATGCTCCAACCAACAGAGCCACACGGGCCAGGGCTGGCCAAGGGGAGAAAAACAGTCTTTTCAGCAAGTGGCTCTCATTGGTGTGGAGTCATCAGGGAAGGCTTCCTGGAGGAGGGGGCGCTGGAGGAGGAAGAGGAGCGGGTGAAGTGCTGGGCAGCAGGAACTGGCTCACATAGTCTGACACCCTGAGGTTAAGCCCCCGTGACTCTGGAGGGTGAGGGGGCGGGGTTCAATGCCAGTTACAGAGAAAGAAAGCTGCAAAGTGCCGGAGCTGGGCTGTGGCCTCCCCCCACCCCCACGCCAGGAGGGCTCTCCTGAACACACGTGTGTTCCCGGGCTCCCCCTTCGGGCACAGCGAGCCCGCCCCGCCCGCCCCGTGACACCCGAGCTCGGTGAGCGGCTCTGGGTGACGGCTCCTGCCCTGTGCTGTGGAACCTAGCTCAGCACGTCAGCATTGGTGAATAGGATTTGGTTATGAATTTTAATGACGTTTATTCACTCACAGTCCAAGCAAACTACCTATTTGGTGCTTTACTTAATAGGTTAATTGCCAAGCCGAAACCGGTTTGGCTCAGTGGATAGAGCGTCGGCCTGCGGACTGAAGGGTCCCGGGTTCGATTCCGGTCAAGGGCATGTACCTTGGTTGCGGGCACATCCCCAGTAGGGGGTGTGCAGGAGGCAGCTGACCGATGTCTCTCTCTCTCTCATCGATGTTTCTAACTCTCTATTCTTCTCTCTTCTTCTCTGTAAAAAATCAATAAAATATATATTTAAAAACTGTGTTTATTGCCGTTTTATCACAGTGTTCGCAATGGAGCGGCGTGAAATGTTAATGTGAAGAACCAACCGCACGGATTCCCTCTGCGAGTGGCCGGCGCAGGTACCGGGAGCGGGTTTCCAGTGGCCTGGCCCCGCTGCAGGGCGGGGACGTCCGTCCGGCGGGCCGTTCGAGGCCCAGAAGTCGTGTGGTCGGGCCGGCGAGGCCCTCGGGGTGCGTTAACTGTGTGTCTGACCAAGGACTGCGGGCCAGTGTCTCAGGGGATAACTCTGTGTGGCCTGCAAACGATGTTCTCACTATCCGATGGCCCCACCCTTACCCTGGCTGGTGTGGCTCAGTGGATAGAGTGTCAGCCTGTGGACTGAAGGGTCCCGGGTTCAATTCCGGTCAAGGGCACAGGCCCAGTTGCGGGCTTGATCCCCAGTGGGGGGCGGGTGGTGGTGCAGGAGGCAGCCGACCCAAGATTCTCTCTCATCACTAATGTTTCTCTCTCCCTCTCTTCCGCTCTGAAATCAATAAAAATATATTTTTAAAAAACACATCAGACCATAAACCAGAAAACATCTGCAGCACATATGCCTCAAGTAAGACCATGTATGAACACACAACACAGCACACGCAGGGGCACCCAGGGTCCCGCACAGGGGGGTCCCAGGCCCAGCACACGGACGTCCAGGGTCCTGCACACGGGGCCCCAGGCCCTGCACTCGGGGGTCCCAGGCCCCGCCCACAGGGGTCCCAGGCCCCGCACTCGGGTGTCCCAGGCCCCGCCCACAGGGGTCCCAGGCCCCGCACTCGGGGGCCCAGGCCCCGCCCACAGGGGTCCCAGGCCCCGCACTCGGGGGCCCAGGCCCCGCCCACAGGGGGCCCAGGCCCCGCACTCGGGGGCCCAGGCCCGCGGAGGAAGAGGGCAGGCCCCGCACTCACTACTGCAGGCTGACGCCGAACTGCTGGGTGGGCAGCGGGGGCCGCGGCGGCGGCGTCCTGGTGGGAGCGAGCGGCTGGCCCTCCTGCAGGCTCCGGAGCTTCTCGTCGTACCTGCGGGCAGAGGCCGCTCGCACCCGGGCACAGCTCTGGGCCGCGCACGCACACACCCTCACACATCTCCACACCCCCCATACCCTCACACACACACACACACACACACACACACACGGCCCCACGCACACACCCTCACACATCTCCACACCCCCCATACCCTCACCCACACACACACACACACACACACACACACAGCCCCACGCACACACCCTCACACATCTCCACACCCCCCATACCCCCCACACACACCCACACACACACACACACACACAGCCCCACGCACACACCCTCACACATCTCCACACCCCCCATACCCCCCACACACACCCACACACACACACACACACACAGCCCCACGCACACACCCTCACACATCTCCACACCCCCCATACCCCCCCCACACACCCACACACACACACACACACACACAGCCCCACGCACACACCCTCACACATCTCCACACCCCCCATACCCCCCCCCCCACACCCACACCCACACACACCCACACAGCCCCACGCACACACCCTCACACATCTCCACACCCCCCATACCCCCCACACACACCCACACACACACACACACACACAGCCCCACGCACACACCCTCACACATCTCCACACCCCCCATACCCCCCCCACACACCCACACACACACACACACACACAGCCCCACGCACACACCCTCACACATCTCCACACCCCCCATACCCCCACACACACCCACACACACACACACACACACACACAGCCCCACGCACACACCCTCACACATCTCCACACGCCCCACACCCCCCACACCCACCCCCCCCCACACACACACACAGCCCCACGCACACACCCTCACACATCTCCACACCCCCCATACCCTCACACACACACACACACACACAGCCCCACGCACACACCCTCACACATCTCCACACCCCCCATACCCCCCACACACACCCACACACACACACACACACACAGCCCCACGCACACACCCTCACACATCTCCACACACCCCATACCCGCACTCACACACCCACACACACACACACACACACAGCCCCACGCACACACCCTCACACATCTCCACACCCCCCATACCCCCCCACACATCCACACACACACACACACACAGCCCCACGCACACACCCACACACATCTCCACACCCCCCATACCCCCACGCACACACCCACCCACACACACACACACACACGGCCCCACGCACACACCCTCACACATCTCCACACCCCCCATACCCCCCCCACACACACAGCCCCACGCACACACCCTCACACATCTCCACCCCCCCCATACACTCACACACACACCCACACACCCACCCACACACACAGCCCCACGCACACACCCTCACACATCTCCACACCCCCCATACCCCCACGCACACACCCACCCACACACACACACACACGGCCCCACGCACACACCCTCACACATCTCCACACTCCCCATACCCACCACACACACCCACACACACACACACACACACAGCCCCACGCACACACCCTCACACATCTCCACACCCCCCATACCCCCCACACACACCCTCACTCCCACACACACACACACAGCCACACGCACACCCCCTCACACATCTCCACACCCCCCATACCCCCCACACACACCCACACACACACACACACACACAGCCCCACGCACACACCCACACACATCTCCACACCCCCCATACCCCCCCACACACCCACACACACACACACACACAGCCCCACGCACACACCCTCACACATCTCCACACCCCCCATACCCCCCCACACACCCACACACACACACAGCCCCACGCACACACCCTCACACATCTCCACACCCCCCATACCCTCACACACACACACACACACACACCCCCACCCACCCACCCTCACACACCTCCACACCCCCCATACCCTCACACACACACACACAGCCCCACGCACACACCCACACACACCTCCACACCCCCCATTCCCACACCGCCACTCCCACACACACACACACACACGGCCCCACGCACACACCCTCACACATCTCCACACCCCCCATACCCTCACACACACACCCACACACACACACACACACACAGCCCCACGCACACACCCTCACACATCTCCACACCCCCCATACCCCCACGCACACACACCCACACACACACACACACACACAGCCCCACGCACACACCCACACACATCTCCACACACCCCATACCCCCCACACACACCCACACACACACACACACAGCCCCACGCACACACCCACACACATCTCCACACACCCCATACCCCCCCCCACACACACACAGCCCCACGCACACACCCTCACACATCTCCACACCCCCCATACCCCCACACACACACCCACACACACACACACACACACAGCCCCACCCACACACCCACACACATCTCCACACCCCCCATACCCTCACACACACACCCACACACACACACACACACACACAGCCCCACGCACACACCCTCACACAGTTACACACCCCTCACACCTCCACGCACACACCCTCACACATGCCCCCACCCCCACGCACACACCCTCACACATGCCCCCACCCCCACGCACACACCCTCACACCCCCATCCCCCCGCCGCAGAGAGGGAGGTGCAAAGGGCAGAGGGCGCCGGCAGGGGCAGAGGCATTGGCCCCGCCCTGGGCTGGCTGTGGGTGAGGGCCACACCCCCTTCCTGGCGCCCTCCGCCCTCCCACGGGAGACGGGAGGGGGCGCTCACTGCGGGCACTCAAACCAGCAGACACACCACGGGCTTCCGGCGAACGCCAGGAGCCCGCGCTCTCCAGGCCCGGTGTCCTGAGAGCGTTCCGGTCCCACGGCGTGACCACACCCACGGTCCTCCCACACCCACTACGTGCCCACAACTGCCCCGCCCAGACCCACTGCCCGCCCAGACCCAGCGGCCCCGGGTGAGGGTGAGACCGTCTGCAGGGAGGCAGGAACGCTCCAGCCCGCCCGCCCGCGGCCTCTCCCTGCGTCCCCGCCAGCCGGCCGGCCCTCGCTGGACACAGGGGACGGCCCGGACCCGCATCGCTCGGGATGGGGTGCGACTCACTGCACGACCTCGGGGGGCACGGCCAGCCGGTCGCACTGCAGGTGCTCCAGGAGCGCGCTCAGCGAGGAGAAGTAGGCCACCTTCTTCCCGAACTTGTGGCTGGACGTGCAGGAGAATCAATAGAGAGAGAAATATGTTTAAAAAGGAAAAACAAAGCAGATCCTCGCCCAAGTGTGAGTGTTTTATCGCCTTAGAGAGGAGCGGGAGAGAAGCACCGCCGTGAGCTGGTGACCGACTGCCGCCCTGGGTGCCCGTGGGGACCGAGCCCGCCCCGTGCCCGACCGGACACCGGACCGTCATCTCCTGGCTCCTGGGCTGACACTCAGCCACGGCCACGCCAGCCAGGCTGGCTGCAGGTGCGCAGCTCCCTGAGCATGGCCGCCTTACACGGACCGCCTTACATGGGACTGCCTTAAACAGGACCCGCCTTACACGGGACCGCCTTACACGGACCCGCCTTACATGGACCCGCCTTACACGGACCGCCTTAAACAGGACCCGCCTTATACGGGACCGCCTTACACGGAAACCGCCTTAAACAGGACCCGCCTTACACGGGACCGCCTTACACGGACCCGCCTTACACGGGACCGCCTTACACGGGACCGCCTTATACTGGACCACCTTATACGGACCCGCCTTACACGGGACCGCCTTACACTGACCCGCCTTACACGGACCCGCCTTACACGGGACCGCCTTACACGGACCCGCCTTACATGGACCCGCCTTACACGGACCGCCTTAAACAGGACCCGCCTTACACGGGACCGCCTTACACGGACCCGCCTTACACGGACCCGCCTTACACGGGACCCGCCTTAAACAGGACCCGCCTTACACGGGACCGCCTTACACGGACCCGCCTTACACGGGACCCGCCTTAAACAGGACCCGCCTTACACGGGACCGCCTTACACTGACCGCCTTACACTGACCGCCTTACACGGACCGCCTTACACGGGACCGCCTTACACTGACCCGCCTTACACGGACCCGCCTTACACTGATCCGCCTTACACTGACCCGCCTTACACGGACCGCCTTACACGGACCCGCCTTACACGGACCCGCCTTACATGGACCCGCCTTACACGGACCGCCTTAAACAGGACCCGCCTTACACGGGACCGCCTTACACTGACCGCCTTACATGGACCGCCTTACACGGACCCGCCTTACACTGACCCGCCTTACACGGACCGCCTTACACTGACCGCCTTACACGGACCCGCCTTACACTGACTGCCTTACACTGACCCGCCTTACACTAACCCGCCTTACACGGACCGCCTTACACTGACCGCCTTACACGGACCCGCCTTACACTGACCGCCTTACACTGACCCGCCTTACACTGACCCGCCTTACACGGACCGCCTTACACGGACCCGCCTTACACGGACCGCCTTACACGGACCGCCTTACACAGGACCTGCCTTACACTGACCCGCCTTACACGGACCGCCTTACACAGACCCGCCTTACACGGACCGCCTTACACTGACCCGCCTTACACTGACCCACCTTACACGGGACCCGCCTTACACGGGACCGCCTTACACTGACCCGCCTTATACGGGACCGCCTTACACGGGACCGCCTTACACGGACCCGCCTTACACAGGACTGCCTTACACGGACCTGCCTTACACGGACCCCCCTTACATGGGACCCGCCTTACACGGGACCACCTTACACGGGACCTGCCTTACACGGGACCGCCTGTGTTCACCTGCCGTGACACGGTCTCCACAGTAAAGGTGGCGAGCACATCACCGCCTCCCAGGCTTCCTCATGTCCCCTGTGTGTGTGTGTGTGTGTGTGCGTGCGCGCGTATATGTGTGTGCGTGTATGTGAGTGTGTGCGTATATGTGTGTGAGTGTGCGTGTATGTGTGTGTGGGGGGGTACTGGGGGAGGGATGGGTGGGTGGCACGGGGTTCCTCGGTCACCCCACAGCAGGGGACGCTGGAAGTTCCTTCTCAGAGCACGCTCAGAAGGCAGCAGTTCGAAGAGTGATCTGGGATCGCTGATGGTGTGCGTGTACATGTGTGGGGGGCACATGTGTGTGTACATGTGAGCACGTGTGTGTGTGCCCGCTCACCGGTGAGAAGAGGGTGGCGGGGACCCCGGCGCGGGGCCTACCTGATGAGGGGCGTGAGAACGGTCCACAGCACGCGGACGAAGCTGGTGGGGTGCACGATGTAGAGGGCCTGCAGGCTCTTCTTGTGCCTGAGGGGGGCGCTCAGCTGCTCACCCAGACTCAGCCCCCGGCCCGGCCCCCCGGGCGCAGCGGCTCTGAGAGGAGGCGTCCCCCCCCGCCCCCCGGGGAACCGGGACACCACCCCCCAGCCCCCCGGGCACAGCGGCTCTGAGAGGCGGTGCGCCCCCCCCCTCCGTGAGCCCCCGCCCCGCCCGCCCGCACCTCCTGTCCAGCTCCCGGTAGGCGCCCTGCAGCCAGCGCAGCGACGGCCGGTTCTGGCGGCTGAGCCCGAAGTGGAAGTACACGACGGCGTAGGCGCCCTCCACCTGCCGGTCCAGCGTGTGCCTCAGGTACCTGCGGGCACGGCCGTCACCGCGCACCCAAGCCCACCCGCTGCCCCACGCGGCCCCACCCTGCCCCACGGCGGCCCACCAGCCATCCTGCCCCACCTAACGGTGGCCCCACCAGCCATCCCGCCCCGCCCCACGCGGCCCCACCCTGCCCCACGGCGGCCCACCAGCCATCCTGCCCCACCTAACGGCGGCCCCACCAGCCATCCCGCCCCGCCCCACGCGGCCCCACCCCGCCCCACCCCAGGAAGCCGGCCACACCCCCATGACGCCCCTGCCACCCGCACCCAGAGCTCAGCCCGAGCTCAGCCGGGGCGCCCACAGAGGGATGGGCTGGGGGGGACTCACTCCAGCAGGCGCCTGTGGTCCAGCTCGTGCGAGGGGGGCACCCGGCAGCAGCTGAAGGTGACGATGCGTCTCCCCAGGCGGTCCAAGCCTGCAGGACACCCCGCTGAGCGCCGAGGCCCCCAGCTGCCTCTCGGGACCACCGGCTTCACACACACACACACACACCAGCCTTCACACACACACACACACACACACACACCAGCCTTCACACACACACACACATACACACACACACACACCAGCCTTCACACACACACACACACACACACACCAGCCTTCACACACACACACACACACACACACACACCAGCCTTCACACACACACACACACACACACACCGGCTTCACACACACACACACACACACACCGGCTTCACACACACACACACACACACACCGGCTTCACACACACACACACACACACACACACACACACACCGGCTACACACACACACACACACACACACCAGCCTTCACACACACACACACACACACACACACACCAGCCTTCACACACACACACACACACACCGGCTTCACACACACACACACACACACCGGCTACACACACACACACACACGCACACACACCGGCTTCACACACACACACACACACACCGGCCTTCACACACACACACACACACATCAGCCTTCACACACACACACACACACACACACACACCAGTCTTCACACACACACACACACACACACACACCCCAGCCTTCTCACACACAGACACACACACTCTCTCACCGGGCGCCCCTCACTGCCCGCCCCAGCTCCGAGGGCAGACGCCCGGCACTCAGAGGAGGCCGTGCCCGTGGAGCCAAGGACAGCGCAGGCTTCCCACAATGCACGCCCTCCCTGCCCTGGCTCCCGGCTTTCGGTGGGGAGCGGGGCTCGCAGCCTATCAGTGCCCATCAGGCCTCCTGCCAGAGGGGCCTGTGCCGGCGCCGAGGGGCTGCTGGTCGGCTGGGCCGGAGCACGCGGGGTGTGAGACAAGGGCAGAGCGGCAGGGGAGGGTCAGAACAACGAGCTCCCACCTGGGACACCGGTGCCCAGTTCCGCCAGCCACAGGGCAGGAGGGCACTGCCGGCTGTGAGCCCCGCCGCCCTGCCGTCGGCACAGGAGAGCGCGGCACGTGCAAAGGCCCTGAGGCAGCGACACGGAGAGGGGCGGAGCCCAGCGCCACACCGGGCCCACCTCCTTCCCCAGATGGCACAGGGCGGGGAGCCATCCACCTGATGAAGCAGTCGCCACGGCGACGGTGCTGACACCATCCGTCCGTGTGAGCGAGCGCCCGGCCCGCCCTCCGGCAGCGCCGGCCCGCGTGTCAGACGCAGGCCGTGAGGCGAGGTAACACGCCGGGAACGAAAGCTACCGACAACGGGCCATCCGGGAGGCAGCGGTCAATCCACTCCATCCTCCTCCCTCGCTGCTTACCGGGCTCAGGAGAGCCCCGTGTGCGCTAAAGAGCGAGGCGGCGGCAGCCCCGCGGGGCCGCACACTGAGCCGGCGCACAGTGGGCGCACAGGGCCCACGGGCTCAGTCCTAGGCCACGGCCGCTGACCTCCCTGCGGAAGCCAAAGGGATTCCGACGCCCTGTGTTTGGTCTGAGCCCTGATCCGGGGGGAGCGGGGACCAGGCATCCGGCCAGACCAGGACCGTGTGGACCTCCCTTCCTTAAAAAAAAAACCTTCCGCCGAGACCGGTTTGGCTCAATGGATAGAGCGTCGGCTTGGGGACTGAAGGGTCCCGGGTTCGATTCCGGTCAAGGGCATGTACCTTGGTTGCGGGCATATCCCCAGTAGGAGGTGTGCAAGAGGCAGCTGATCGATGACTCACTCTCATCGATGTTTCTAGCTCTCTATCTCTCTCCCTTCCTCTCTGCACAAAATCAATAAAATATATTTTTTTAAAAAAAACCCTCCCCGAGGATGTGCCTATGATTGTTCTTAGAGAGAGTGGGAGGGAGAGGGAGGGAAACACGGACGTGGGAAACGCCGACTGGCTGCCTCCTGCACGCAGCCCAGCGCCCCAGAGCGGGTTTCCAGCCCGATGGTGGACCGATCGGTCGCTATGATGACACTGACCACCAGGGGGCAGACGCTCAATGCAGGAGCTGCCAATGGGACATCCAGCCGAGGGCTCCCAGACTGAGGGCGCAGGCCGGGCTGAGGGACACCTCCTCCCCCAGGGCACGGAATTTGTATTAGTAAAAACAATTTTAACAAAAAAGAGTGTCATCCTGAGGCACAAACGTTGCAGGTTCAATCCCCAGTCAGGGCACATATAAGAATCGCCTAATGAATGCACAAACACTTGGAACAACAAATGGATGTTTCTCTCTCTCTCTCTTCCTCTCTCTAAAAATCAATGAGAATTTGTAAAAAGCAGAAACAATAAGACACCATCTTAAGAGTTAAAATTCTACAAAGCTCCCCTTTGGCCAAACCGATGACCCCTTCGGTACCGGCAGTCAGGGCACTGTCCCCGTGACAGTCTGGCTCCGGCTATGGGCTCGATGTTCGGTGCCGGACGGGGGCACCGGGAGCCCTGGGCGGGTCCCACTGTCCCCCCGGGCCCCCCACACCCAGCGCCCGCGGGAAGGAAGGCGCGCAGTCATGCCCTGGGCCTCCCAGCGGGCTCACCTCCCACCTGCAGGATGCCGTGTCTGGCCACGTCGTAGAAGGGGTGGCTCAGGCTCAGGGCAGGGTCCTGGTCGGCCGCCGCCACCGCCGAGGGTCTCCGCACTGCGCCCAGTGCGGCCGCCTCCTCCTCGTCTCTCTGCAGCTCTGCGGCGGACAGTGAGGAGCAGAGGTCAGCTGTGTGCTCCAGGGAGGAGCACGAGGGGCCTCCGGGCACCTTTTTATAGGACGGTCACCATGCCTCTGCCGTGCACCCACTATGCGCCCGCCTCTGCAGTGCACCCACTATGTGCCCGCCTCTGCTGCATGCCCACTATGCACCCACTCAGTATGTGCCCCTTGTGTACCCACCACGCGCCCACCTCCGCTTTGTATCCACCGCGTGCCCACCTCTGCCGTGCACCCACTATGCGCCCATCTCTGCTGTGCACCTACTATGTGCCCACCTCTGCTGTGCACCTACTATGTGCCCACCTCTGCCATGCACCCACTATGCGTCCATCTCTGCTGTGCACCCACTATGCGCCTGCTCAGTGTGCAGGGAGAAGAAAATGAGACCTGAGGGCTGGATGTTGGCCCTCACAGTGACACGGAGGCTCAGAGAAGGGGAATGACTCCCCAAGGTCACCCTGTAATGGCACCAGCGTGTGGACCGAACCCCATCTCCCAGCTCCAAATCCCGCCTCGGCCCCGAACCCAACGATGCGGGGCTTCCCGTGAGAAGAGGGGCGAGCCCGGAGGCAGGCCCGCACACCTATCTCGGCCAGCTCCTCCAGGTCCAGCCGCGCCATGCCTGCGGGGTCAGGGGGGAGCTCACGGCCACGACACCTCCTCTGGGGACCTGCAGGGCTCCTCTGGGACCTGCCGGAGAAGCAAAGGGAGAGGGTGCACCTCACACACGGCTCCTGCAGGGGGCGCCCTCCTTCCAGCCGCCCCGGTCACCCAGGACACTATCAACCCCTCCCCCCAAAGACACGCATGCTCCCTCCTGTGCCCATTGCCCGGAGCGGGTAACTGAGGCCGGCAGAGGTCAGTCAGCGCTGCTCACGGTGGCACAGCCAGGAACCCTAACCGACAGCCAGGCTGACCCTGTGCCGGGACACTGCCTTAACGCCTGAGAAAATCTAAATGAATCTCTGTCTGTGTCCAAATCATGAAATATTTGTGTCCCTGAAAAGGAGCGAAGTTCTGCCACACGCCAGGTCACGGATGAGCCTGGAACACGTTATGCTACGTGGAAGCAGCCGGCCCCGGACAGCCACGGCGTGTCTGATTCCTCTGATACGAACAGGCAACTCCTCCGAGCCGCAGCCGAGGCGGGCTGCAGGGCGGGGAGGAGGACGGGGAGGAGGGAGAGGAGGAGGAGGGGTGGCGGCGAGGGCACAGCTCTGCCGAAGGCGAGGACGACGTCCCAGCGCTGACCGGTGCCGGCCGCGCTGTGAACACGCCAGCACCACGGAGCCACGCCCTTCCCCGGGCGGAGTGTGGCCTGTGAGGTGTGCCTCAATAGTGGTTTTAAAAATCAACAAACGGGTGAAAACAGCATGTAAGCATGGTCCAGTATTTTAAGAGGGGAAAAAAGTTTAGCCCAAACCGGTTTGGCTCAGTGGATAGAGCGTCAGCCTGTGGACTGAAGGGTCCCAGGTTCTATTCCGGTCAAGGGCATGTACCTTGGTTGCGAGCGTATCCCCAGTGGGGGGTGTGCAAGAGGCAGCTGGTTGATGACTCTCTCTCATCGAAGTTTCTAGCTCTCTATCTCCCTCCCTTCCTCTCTGTAAAAAATCAATAAAATATATTTTTAGCCGAAACCGGTTTGGCTCAGTGGTAGAGCGTCAGTCTGCGGACTGAAAGGTCCCAGGTTCGATTCCGGTCAAGGGCATGTACGTTGGTTGCGGGCACATCCCCAGTGGGGTGTGTGCAAGAGGCAGCTGGTCGATGTTTCTCTCTCATCGATGTTTCTGGCTCTCTATCTCTCTCCCTTCCTCTCTGTAAAAAATCAATAAAATATTTAAAATAAAATAAAATAAAATATATTTTTTTAAAAAGTTTAACATTGTTTTAAAAATCTGTTTTCTGTCCTGGCCCGTGTCGCTCAGTGGTTAGAGCACTGGCCCACACACCAAAGCGTCATGGGTTCACTTCCAGGTCAAAGTCAGGTACCTGGGATGCAGGTTTGATCCCTGGCCCAGTCGGGGTGAGTTTGGGAGGCAACCAATCAATGTGTATCCATCTTTCTCTCTAATCATCAGTGGGAAAGTATCTTCCAGGGAGGATTAACCAACAAGTAAATGAGTAAATAAAAGTGCTGTTTTCTATGAATTCTGGGGTTAGGATTTGGCAACCCATTTATTTTCCCATGTTTGTCCTTTTATCTTCACTTTTGCAAAAGCCTGTATTGCTCTTAATATGAGATAACATTTAAACTAAAAAACGCAAGACTGGCAACAGAAATATCTGAATATATAAAAAGCCACGTGTTGTCACGACTGAAATAACCAGATGGATGACTGAGCAGCAGGTGACTGAGCAGCCTCGGGTGACCAGGCCAGCGGGAGGGGGGCAGTTGGGAGCAACCAGGCTGGGATTGGGCCTAAACCGGCAGTCAGACATCCCCTGAGGGGTCTTGGGGACCCCCACCCCCCATGCACAAATTTCGTGCACCGGGCCTCTAGCTTTATGGCATATATTAAAAACCTTGCCTCCTTAAACACACACACACACACACACACACACACACACAAAACCTAGTGCCGCTTCAGCTCCATTTCACAGATGAGAAAACCGAAGCAGAGAAGGGAGTCGCCTGCCCAGATCCCCGGCCTGTTAGGGGAAGGCTTCCGGGTGGACGCTCTGGCCCAGGACGAGGGTGTGCAGACCGGGGAGGAGAGCCAGCTGGCCGGGCCGGTGCACACAGGATCGGCTTGCTCCCTGGCAGGATGCGGGCACAGAGCACGGGGAGGGGCCCCAGCCCTGCCCCCCGGGCCCCACCCGGCCCCACCGCCCACCTTCTGCCCGGAAGGAACGCACCGGCTTCCAGCCAGCCTTCCCCTCGCCGTGGCCGATCGTGGTGGGGGTGGGGTGGGGGGGCGGAGTGACCCCAGGCCTGGGAGCTGTTCTCACCGCTGGCCCGGGAGCACCGAGTGAAAGTGAGAGCAGAAACCCGATCGCCACACGGCTCCAGGCAGCGGGCAGGGCGGCCGGAAGAGCCGGGCGCTCTCCTCCGGCTGTGGGCGCCCACAGCCTGGCAGCCAGAGGCAGGGGCTGGCCTGGTGCTGCCCTGGGAGTGGGGGCTGGGGGACAGTCCTGTGGGGGGCCTGCTGCCACCATCACTCCTCTTGCACCTCACAACAGGCAGGGGCTCCCCAAAGTCTGACGACAGAAGGAGACCACCCCCACTCCCTGCCCCACCCGGGGTCCTAGGGTCCCGGGCGCCTTCGGTGTCCCGCCCGTGGCTGAGCCTTCGGTGTCCCGCCCGTGGCTGAGCCTTCGGTGTCCCGCCCGTGGCTGAGCCTTCGGTGTCCCGCCCGTGGCTGAGCCTTCGGTGTCCCGCCCGTGGCTGAGCCTTCGGTGTCCCGCCCGTGGCTGAGCCCGTCCCCGGCCACACAGACGCCGGAGAGCAATGGTCTGCGGCACCAGGCGCCCCCTGAAAATGCCGGGGGCCCAGGGAACACTCCAGAACATGTGTGTGAAAGCCTGGCCGGAGGGTGTGCCCGCCGGGCGGACACCTGAGACCGTCCCCGGCCTCGGCCCAGGCCTCTGCCCGGGGGGCACACGGAGCCCTGGGACCGGGAGGCATTTCTGTCCCGCCTCACCCTCCGCCCGAGTCCCCGCCTGGGCGCCTGCCCGCTGGCTGCAGGCCCTTCCCGCTGGCCGCCCGGAGGACCGCCCGGGACGGGGACTGGGCTCCGAGGAGCAGCCATCGGCCTGGGACGCGGCTCTGGCGAAGATACTGGCCACGTGGGTGCCTTGCAGCCAAGACTCCGACCCCCCCGATGTTCTGTTTATCTGCACAGCACACGGCTTGTGGCTGTAGACCCACCTCCACGTTCCATACACAGCGGCACAGCCATTACCACACGCTGCTGCTGCAAATTAGCGCCCACTCACCCGGGCAAACGACCCTCATCAGAGGGCGGTGGCGGAGGGCATCCGCACGGCCGTTCTGGTCTGGAGCGGGCAGTGCTCCCACCGTCCGGCTAACCCCGTCTTTCCGGGAGGCCCGAGGCCCCGGAGAAAGGCCAAAGCAGGGTCACCGAGCAGGCAACGCACAGCCCGGCGGGAGGGGCGGGGTGCCTGCTCCGGGCAGAAAGGGGGTCCCCCCCGAGGTGGGAACCAGGGGCTCCCAGGAGAGTAACTGTCATCCCGTCTCAGCTGTCGAAGACGGACTGATACAGACCCAGCGCCCACTCTTCTGCACAAACACCATGGGGGCCTGACGCCGGCGAGAAGGCGGTGGGTGCCAGGCGGTGGTGCCAGGCAGGACCAGCACCCCGGGCATCTGGGCAGGGCGCTGGGTAAGATGCCCGAGGCCGCAGCAGCCAGGTCCAAACAAACGACGCTCTGTGGCCTTGTCAGAGGCCTGCCCCCAGTCCCAGGGGCCTGGGCGCTCAGGAGGGCGCGGGGTCCGCTGGGCCACCCACCCCTCCCGTGGATCTCGCAGGGCTCCGGGTGTGCACTCACCTGCAGGCCCTGCTGCCGGCGCCGGCCCAGCCACCGCCCAGAGCCACCGGACTCCCCGAGAGTCACTATCTCCTCTCCACAGCGAGCCGATCAGCATCAGCTCTCCCCTGGCCGCGGGGAGGAGCGCGCTCAGGCCTGAGAGGCAGCAGGGAAGGTCCCGGTGCTTCTGGGACAGAAGGGCCTGTGTCAGAGAGGCCCGGGAGCCGTCTGCGGTGCATGAAGGTGGAGCCTGGAGAGGCTGCAGGTAACTCACCGCCCCTGGAGGGCCGGAGGCCCACAGAAAGGGCTCTCTGCTCCCCGTGCCCCCTGCTCCCGTGTCCTCCACTCCCCGGTGCTCTCTGCTCCCCGTGCTCTCTGCTCCAGCCACCCAGGCCTCTGGTGCTCCTCCAACACACCAGGCTGTCCTGCCTCAGGGCCTTTGCACATGCTGCCCCTCTTCCTGGGGCACGGGGCTTCTGGCTTCTGCAGGCAGGAAGTGATCCACGCATGCTTTCTATTCTCCTTGGCTCAAGTGCAATTCACTTATTCAGTCCGATTCAGACCCACTGCTCACTGGCCTCCTGGGAAATCGGTGTGGGAGCCACGGCTAAGAAACCTCCTTCAGACGCCTCTTCCGGAAGACCAGGTCACAGGTCAGCCGGGTCAAATGCTTTCCCTCAACGTGGCCAGAGAGAAAAGGGCCCCAGGTGCCGGGGGAACTCAGGCCACTCTGCACCTCCCAGACCAGATCCCATCTCCTCTGCGCCTCCCCCGCCCACCCCCCCGTCCCCGGGGAGGCCCCTCTGTCTCTCGGCAGCCAGCCCCACGCTGACCTGTGAGCGGGGTGTGTGTGTGTGTGTGTGTGTGTGTGTGTGTCTGTTTGGGGTGAGCAGTGGGGGTGAGAGGCAGGTGGGGGAGCTGTGGCGGCCTCCACCACCGGAGCTGTCCTGGGGTGACAATGTGCTGGCCCCCCTGCCCGCCAGTGTGTCTCCTCAGCGGGTCTTAAGGGGACACCTCCCCGGAAGGTTCCGGGCTCCTGACCTGCCAAACCAGTTCCTTCTAGTGGACAGTCACCGACTGAGAATGAGCTGCTGGCTGCCCGGCTCTGGTCGGGGTCACAGAGAGGGAACTGCTTGGCCCTGCGCCTGGGCAGGAACAGGTCCCGGCGAGTTCACTCCGCACACACTCCGGAAGCTCCCGGAAGCTCTGCTCCCGCCGGCGGGGGAGGGGCTGATGCCAACACAAACACACACACACAAAGGGGCTGTGCCCTGGAGGCAGCTGGCCAGTGACTCTCTCATCATGGAAGTTTCTATCTCCCTCTCCCTCTCCTTTCCTCCCTTAATACATATACACTGAGTGGCCAGATTATGGTGATCTCTGAACACATAATAATCTGGCCACTCAATGTGTGTGTGTGTGTGTGTGTGTGTGTGTGTTGGAGGCTGAGTGCATGAATTTGTGCATGGGTGGGCTCTGGCCAGCCTGGCCAGGGGGAGGGGACATGGGTGGTTGGCTGGCCTGCCTGCCTGCTGTTGAACTGGTCGAGGGGACAATTTGCACATTAGCCTTTTATTATATAGGATAGACACTGAGTGGCCTGATTATTATGCATTCAGAGATCATAATAATCTGGCCACTCGGTGTATATACTAGAGGCTGGTGCACGAAATTCGTGCTCAGGTGTGTGTGTGGGGGGGTCCCTCAGCCCAGCCTGCACCCTCTCCAATCTGGGACCCCTGGGGACTGCTGGCTCCTAACCACTCACCTGCCTGCCGGCCTGATCCCCTAACTGCTCTCCCCTGACAGTCCGATCGCCTCTAACGGCCTCTGCCTCAGCTCCGCCACCATGGCTTTGTCAGGAAGGTCGTCCAGAAGACGTTCAGTCTAATTAGCATATCACCCTTTTATCAGTATAGGTTATTAGTAGAGATTAAGACTGTCCATATTTTACGGGTGGGGAAATCAAGGCACAGAAGGGCTAGCAACACAAGGTCCCAGAGCCAGCTGTTAACCACTCACGTGGGTGCTATTCCCTCTGAGCCGCAGGACAGCCTGCTGCTCATGACACCAAGCGAGAGGGGAGAACACGGGCGAGCAGGGATTTGGGGAGAGTTCTCAGCCAGGTCCCCTGCCTTCCAGCGGCCCAGACACCTGGGCTGGGGCCGGACCGGCTGCTGGAGTCCAGGAGCCACACAGGAAGGTCTTTGGGGTCGGACTCAGGGCGGGTGCCACTGGCAGAGCCCCGCACATGAGCATCTTTGAGGCTGTCCCCACCCCCAGTGCCGGGCCCGGGCACCTGTGACACATCTTCCTGGGGCTTGGAGAGTGCCCACCGAGGGCGACCGAGGGCCCCGGGGAGAGGCAGAGCCCAAGGGGAAGGTGCACGGAGACCTCCCTGCCTCAGTCTCCCCACCTGTGAAAGGGGTCAGTAACCCTCCCTGCCTCCCGAGGCTGTGGTGAGGGGGGAGGAGCCCACCACGCATGGCGCCGGGGACCACCCTGGGGAAGGCGGCCAGCAGGGCCACGTTGACCTGCTCACACACTGGCTCCTCCTGCTGCCCCGCGCCTCAGTTTCCCCGTGAGTGAGAGGGTGCAGTCAGGGAGCGGGATGGCGTTTTGAAGGTGGTGAGACCGTGCACTGGGCCCTTCGGGGATGGCTGGGCCCCGGCTGTCTTCTCTAACCGAAGCCATGAGCCACACGGACGCGGCTTGTGGGGAGATGCCATCCGCCCACAGGACCGCTCGTGCAGTCGGCTCCCAGACCCTCAGAGGCCCCGGTGAGGTCAGATCGGGACGATACGGGAGTCACCCGTCAGCTGCCACCAGCTCCTGTCCGCTCCTCCACAGGCGTCTCCCCCCCTACAGGCGAGTTACCTCCCTCCACGTGTGACCCAGCGCCATACCCTCCCTGCCTCGCTCTGTCCTTCCGCCTCAGCGGCGCGCCTCCAGGGAGCCCTCCCTGACCACTCAGGGCCCGGCTTCTCTGTCCCGGAGCAGACGCTGGGTCCCTGTGGGCCGGCCGGGGAGTGGCTGTGCCAGGGCCAGCGGCTCCGGCCAGCGCCCTGGGTCCCTCTCCGCCCCCCGCCGGTCTGAGGAATGGTTTGTCCCACATCCAGGGGGGACTCACACACAGGAGCCCGTCCAGACCTGACCGCTGAGTCTGAAGTCTGAGCTCTCACCCGGACACCCCCCCACAACTCCCCACACACACCTCCCACCCCCCATCCCCACCTCTCCACACCCCCTAACCCCCCACAACTCCCCCCACACACCTCCCACCCCCCATCCCCACCTCTCCACACCCCCTAACCCCCCACAACTCCCCCCACACACACCTCCCCACCCCCATCCCCACCTCTCCACACCCCCTAACCCCCCACAACTCCCCACACACACCTCCCACCCCCCATCCCCACCTCTCCACACCCCCTAACCCCCCACAACTCCCCACACACACCTCCCACCCCCCATCCCCACCTCTCACACCCCCTAACCCCCCACAACTCCCCACACACACCTCCCACCCCCCATCCCCACCTCTCCACACCCCCTAACCCCCCACAACTCCCCACACACACACCTCCCACCCCCCATCCCCACCTCTCCACACCCCCTAACCCCCCACAACTCCCCACACACACCTCCCACCCCCCATCCCCACCTCTCCACACCCCCTAACCCCCCACAACTCCCCACACACACACCTCCCCACCCCCCATCCCCACCTCTCCACACCCCCTAACCCCCCACAACTCCCCACACACACCTCCCCACCCCCCATCCCCACCTCTCCACACCTCCTAACCCCCCACAACTCCCCACACACACCTCCCACCCCCCATCCCCACCTCTCCACACCCCTAACCCCCCCACAACTCCCCACACACACCTCCCACCCCCCATCCCCACCTCTCCACACCCCCTAACCCCCCACAACTCCCCACACACACCTCCCACCCCCCATCCCCACCTCTCCACACCCCTAACCCCCCACAACTCCCCACACACACCTCCCACCCCCCACCCCACCTCTCCACACCCCCTAACCACAACTCACACCTCTCCACACCCCCTAACCCCCCACAACTCCCCACCTCCCCACATCTCCACACCCCCTAACCCCCCACAACTCCCCACACACACCTCCCACCCCCCATCCCCACCTCTCCACACCCCCTAACCCCCCACAACTCCCCACACACACCTCCCCACCCCCCATCCCCACCTCTCCACACCCCCTAACCCCCCACAACTCCCCACACACACCTCCCACCCCCCATCCCCACCTCTCCACACCCCCTAACCCCCCACAACTCCCCACACACACCTCCCACCCCCCATCCCCACCTCTCCACACCCCCTAACCCCCCACAACTCCCCACACACACCTCCCACCCCCCATCCCCACCTCTCCACACCCCCTAACCCCCCACAACTCCCCACACGCACCTCCCCACCCCCCATCCCCACCAGCAGGGCTGGTGCGCTGGGCTGTTTACTTTGGGGCTCCGTCCCCTGCGGAGCGGGCAGCACCCGGGCCAGCACCGCCCGGAGCCCGGTTCGGGCCGCGGCGCCAGGTGTGACGGCCGCCTCCCCTCCTCGTGCTCCCGCCGGGGGCGCCGGTGAGTGCGCGGACCCGGGGGGACGGTCCTGAGACCCCGTCAGGGAGGCGGGGGCGGAGCGCGGGCGGAGTGGCCCGGCCGGACCCGGTGAACCGCAGTGAGGGCGCGGGCGGCCGAGGCGGGAGGGACCGGGCGGCACCGTCTGGCTCCGCGCCCCGCATCGGCCCGGCCCCCGGAGCCCGACTGCCCCCCGGAGCCCGGCCTGCCCCCCCCGGAGCCCGACCGCCCCCCCCCCCGGAGCCCGACTGCCCCCCGGAGCCCGGCCTGCCCCCCCCCGGAGCCCGACTGCCCCCCGGAGCCCGACTGCCCCCCGGAGCCCGGCCTGCCCCCCCCCGGAGCCCGACCGCCCCCCCCCGGAGCCCGACTGCCCCCCGGAGCCCGACCGCCCCCCCCGGAGCCCAACTGCCCCCCGGAACCCGACTGCCCCCCGGAGCCCGACTGCCCCCCGGAGCCCGGCCTGCCCCCCGGAGCCCGACTGCCCCCCGGAGCCCGGCCTGCCTCCCGGAGCCCGACTGCCCCCCGGAGCCCGACTGCCCCCCGGAGCCCGACTGCCCCCCGGAACCCGACTGCCCCCCGGAGCCCGACTGCCCCCCGGAGCCCGACTGCCCCCCGGAGCCCAACTGCCCCCCGGAACCCGACTGCCCCCCGGAGCCCGACTGCCCCCCGGAACCCGACTGCCCCCCGGAGCCCGACTGCCCCCCGGAGCCCGACTCCCCCCCCCCCCGAGCCCGACCGCCCCCCGGAGCCCGGCCTGCCCCCCCCCCCCGAGCCTGACTGCCCCCCCGAGCCCGACCGCCCCCCGGAGCCCGGCCTGCCCCCCCCGGAGCCCGACTGCCCCCCCGAGCCCGACTGCCCCCCGGAGCCCAACTGCCCCCCGGAGCCCAACTGCCCCCCGGAGCCCGACTGCCCCCCGGAGCCCGACTGCCCCCGAGCCCGACCGCCCCCCGGAGCCCGGCCTGCCCCCCCCCCCCGAGCCCGACTGCCCCCCGGAGCCCGACTGCCCCCGGAGCCCGACTGCCCCCCGGAGCCCGACTGCCCCCGGAGCCCGACCGCCCCCCGGGACCAGCGGCGACCCCGCCGGGGCACAGAGCGCTCCCCCCGCCCGGCTCACCTGCCGCGCGTCCGCCGCCGCCGCACCCGGCCGGTCCGCCTCCCCGGTCCGCCCTCCCGCCTCCCCGCCCCCGGGCGCTGGGTCTGGGGGGCCGGGGCTCCGCCTTGTGGGCGGGGAGGGGAGGGTGCAGCAGCGGGCACCGGCGGGGAGGGCGGAGGGCGGCACCGGCGGGAGTGGCCCCTAGGCGGCCCTGAGGCGCAGCGCCCGCCGGCGCCTGCCCCGGGTGGAGGGTGGGCGGGTGCGCACCGCGGGGAGGGGTGGGGTTAGGGTTAGGGTTAGCAGCAGCTCAGCGGGCGCTGGACAGCGGGGTGTCCCGTGGCTTCTGCATTCGGGAGCATTTGCTGAGCCCCAGCCCGGGCCTAGGCCGTCACCAGGTGTCCTTCCAGCCCAGGGAGCAGGCCGGCAGGCCAGGCCAGGCGGGGTGAGAGCTGCTGGGTTTGGCCTGGAGGGCTGGGGGAGGGACCTGTTCCCTGCCCTGCCCTGCCCTCCCCTCTCCTTCCCCTCCCTTCCCCTCCCCTCCCCTCCCTTCCCCAGTCCAGGGGGCACTAGGGGCGCTGGGCAGGCATCCTGTGGCCGCAGAGATCCAGGCTTAGGGAGAAGCAGAGTGGCTTGCTCTGTCTGTGGGCTCCACATGAGTGTGTCAATGAATTCTTTTTTGTTTAATCTAGTTTGAGCTATTTCTTGCAAGGTGCCACATGATAAAATATCTTTATACCTTTTATTTTTTATTGATCTCAGAGATGGGAGAGGGAGATAGATAGAAACATCAATGATGATGCCGAAACCGGTGTGGCTCAGTGGATAGAGCGTTGGCCTGCGGACTGAAAGGTCCCAGGTTCGATTCCGGTCAAGGGCATGTACTTTGGTTGCGGGCACATCCCCAGTGGGGAGTGTGCAAGAGGCAGCTGATCGATGATTATCTCTCATCGATGTTTCTAACTCTCATCCCTATCTCTTCCTCTCTGTGAAAAATCAATAAAATATATTTTAGGGGAAAAACAGGAAAAAAAAGAAACATCAATGATAAATCATTGATCAGCTGCCTCCTGCACGCCCCCTCCTGGGGACTGAGCCTGCAACCCCAGCAATGTGCCCTAGACTGGAATCAAACCGGGAACCCTTCAGTCTGCAGCCCGACACTCTACCCACTGAGCCACACCAGCTAGGGCTCCTCATACCATTTATTTATTTATTTATTTATTTATTTTAATATACATAATTTTATTACAAATTTTTTTTAAAAAAAACAAAATGCAACAGTCTAGAAAACCCAAAATTTACTATTGATACTAATTCCTATGAGTTTGCTGTGCTACCATACACAAGAAATTAAAGAAACCATTAAATATTTAGAAACATTTAACATCAGAAGCCTTAAAATCTAACTGTATGTAGTAGCCCCTCAAAAAGCTACAACCTGCATTTTTTTTATAAAAGTATTTTCTCTACAAAGAATCTTATCAGCCATACAAAAATCTGTACAGTTTTTATACTGAAGCTAATACTGAGCTGCACTTGAATTCACATTCTTAGCACAACAATTGCCTGAGAGCACACACACATACTCCGCACACATCATTACAGAAGAGCCTTTATTCTTCATCCTCATCCTCTTCATCATCCTCTTCATCATCCTCTTCCTCCTCCTCCTCATCTTCTGGTTTGTTTTCCTTCTTTGAGCCAGTTGGCCGGCCTGGCCCTTCTTTCCCACTTCACTTTTCATATTTCTCCTTTAGTTCAGCTGCTTTTTGCTCACATGGCTGCTTATCTTTGGCTGATTGTTCAGACCACATTTCACCCAATTTTTTTGCAGTGTCCCCCATGGATAGACCAGGGGGTCCGCTCTTGATCTCTGGGCGATGTTCAGGGCAAACAGGAAGAAGGCAGATGGAGGCCATTTGGGAGCACTGGGATCCCTTTTCTCTCCTTTCTCGTCACCTTTGGGGGGAACTGAATTTCTCATCTCCAGGTCGCAGCGAGCTTCGTCACTCTTTGCCAGGTCTCCGAACTTTGACTTTTCCTTGGCAGACATGGTCTTCCATCTCTCCGAGCACTTCTTGGAGAATCCGGAGAAGTTGGCGGAAGAGTCGGGTGTTTCTTCTTGTGCTCTTCCCAGCAGGTCTGCACGAAGAAGGCGCACGAGGACATCTTGCCCGCGGCTTGTTGGGGTCTCCTTCGCCCACGGTGACAGGCGGCGTCCTCAGAGTCCCGCAGGGCGGCCGGGTCCGAACGAGACGCCCCCGCGCTGGGCTCCGGCGTGAACTGGTGGATCACTCTCCTTATCCCTTTCAAACAAAGCTCAAAGACTTCCTCTGATGGCAGTAACCGGAAAAAGAAAGGAAAAACCCAGGGAAGGCCTCAGACACGTGAGCACCCAGGGGCCGGGAGTTGGGCAGACCCAGCCTTTATGGTCCCCAAAGTTAAGCGGCATCTTCACACCGTTTGCCAAGGATGACACGGAGGAATGGAACACAGGTCACTCTGCATGGCGCCCGGGACCAGATCTAAACCCCCCCGCCATTCGGGGGCGGGCCGGACCGCGGGCGGCTGGTTGGCTCAGGGCAGTGCCCCTGCCTCGGCTGCAGGAGCCGGTGACCGTGCCTCCCTGCCACGCCGGCCTGCTCTTCGCAGCCGCCACCGCACCGCGCGCGCTGCAGGTCACCGCACTCCCCCGCTCCCCTGGGACCTGGGTGGAGCAGGGACGGGAGCTCTCCGGTCCAGGTCGAAACTCCTTTTTAAAAAACATATCTTTAAAAAATATATACTTTTGCCGAAACCGGTTTGGCTCAGTGAGTAGAGTGTCGGTCTGCGGACTGAAGGGTCCCGGGTTCGATTCCGGCAAAGGGCATGTAGCTTGGTTGCGGGCACATTCCCAGTAGGGGGTGTGCAGGAGGCAGCTGGTCAATGTTTTTCTCTCCCATTGATGTTTCTAGCTCTCTATCGATGTCCCTTCCTCTCTGTAAAAAAATCAATAAAATGTTTTTTTTTAAATATATATATATGCTTTTATTAATTTCAGAGTGGAAGGGACAGGGAGAGAGAGAGAGAAATGTCAGCGGTGAGAGAAAACATTGATTGGCCAGCCACAATCTGGGCATGTTGACCCAGAATCGAACCGCGATCTCCTGGTTCCTCCGCCCACACTCAAGCACAGAGCCGCTGGGGGTGCGGGCGGAGGCGGGGGTGGGGTTCTAGGTCAGACCTCCTCCCAGCCCCCATTGCTGGGCTTCGCCGGGAGCTCCGTGTGGCCTCTCATTGCTGTCTGGAATGCAGACCTCTCTCACTTTGCGGAACCATCCATGCGGGACCCCTCTCTCAGAAAGAGGGCCGAGGGGCGGGTCCCTGTTTTAAAAAGCACTTTGCACGGGGGGGGGGGGGGAGAGGGAGAGAGAGAGAGAGAGAGAGAACACCCTGTCCGGCCCGGCGGCGCGGTTTTTCGGAGGTGTCCCACCCCGCAGGGGCGCGCTCTCCTCGCCTCTGTGTCTGCACAGCTCACACAACCCCCCGCACAGCTCAGCGGCGGCCACACGCCCAGTAAAGCAGCGTACACAGCGGCTGTGGGAACGAGGATGCGGTGCCGGCCCGTTCACGGCTGAAGGGAAAAGAGAGGGGAGGCGCGGGGAGTCCAGGCAGCTCTCCTCCGGCTTCTTCCTGCTGCTCCCCCCGCCCCATTATCAGTGCCCCCAGCCCAGTACCCCCTTCCCCTTTGTGGCCGCAGCAATCACTCCCTGCATTGCCAATGCTCGGGACAGAGGAATGGAGCGGAGGGAGGAGTGCCGAGTGGCGCGTTGCTCCAGCTTTATCACCTTTGCTCGCCGTGGTTATGAAGCCAGAGTGCAGTGCTCCCCAAGCAGCCGACTCCGCACGCATGAGCCGGCGGTGGCGGGGGCTGCAGGGAGGGGGACGCAGGCCGGCCCGGGTCTTGGCTCTTGTTTCCTCCCAAAGGAATGTCCTGCCGGCTGCCTGAGCCCGTGCCTGGAACCGTGTTAACCCCGAGAGCAACGTGTCCGGGCTGAGTGCGGGGAGATGGCGGCGTGCGCCCAGGCGGCCGGCAGACCAGGCCCTCCCCCGCCTGGGGGCCGGCAGACCAGGTCCCCCCCCCGCCCCAGGCGGCCGGCAGACCAGGTCCTCCCCCCCCTGGGGGCCAGGACCGGGGACCCCGCAGGCCAGGGCTGCTTTGCTGCTGTCACAGGCTGGTCCCCGCCGGGTTTCCCATAGTCTCCTCCCCCCACCCCCCTACAGCCACTGCATTTGGTTGTTCACCTTGATTGCAGAGCACAGCCCCTGCCTCTCCACAGGCCGTGGGAATGGTTTGAATCTAACTTTTTAAAAATATATTTTTATTGACTTCAGAGAGGAAGGGAGAGACATCCATGATAACAGTCGATCAGCTGCCTCCTGTGCGCCCTCTACTGGGGATGGAGCCCAAAACCCGGGCCTGTGCCCTGACCGGGAATGGAACCGTGACCTGGTTCACAGGTCGATGCTCAGCCGCTGAGCCACACAGGCTGGGATGGATCTCTTCCCCTTTTAAGGCCAAGTCATTGCACTGCGTGGACGGACACCCTCTGCTCACCCGTCCCCCTGCCCGCGGACGCCTGGGCCGCCACCCCCTTCTGGCCCTCCCCGTGGAGCACCCCGAGCCCCCGCCTTCGGCGCTGGGGGCACATCAGCCTTCCTAATTACAGTCAAATATCACTTTCGTGGCCAGTGGAGCTTCACTGAGTCAGAGCTCTGCAGGGCTCCCTTGGCATACCCACTGCCTGGCCTTTCTCCCCGAGTCCTCCCCAGCCGGTGGGACCCTCCTCTCCCCGAGTCCTCCCCAGCCGGTGGGACCCTCCTCTCCCCGAGTCCTCCCCAGCCGGTGGGACCCTCCTCCCCCCCCAGAGCGGTTCCCGGGCCGCAGCCCGCCCGGCGGCCCCTCTAAAGCCTCCTTCTGGAGTGAACCAGTGGAGTGCAGTGGGTGCTTGAGGAGCCATGGCCTAAGGGCGTTTTGGGGTGCGCATTACACCCCAAACAGTGTAAACCTAGAGGTGCAGGCAAGGGTGCTCGGGAGGCCCGGTGTTCTCCTCGATGCCAGCTCTCTGCTGGGGGTGGGGGAGTGCGGGAAGGAGGCTCCAGGGACCCGGCTCCCGCTCCTCGGTGACCCTTGGCTTCCGAACTGAACCGGCCTGGGGCCTCGCTGGCTGACAGATGGGCCGTCACCCACCAGACTGCCCGGGGTGACCGTGTCCCCCAATTCCTTCTGAAGCCCTCACCCCGGAGGTGAAGTCACGAGGGTGGGGCCTGATGCCCAGGGTTAGCGTCCCTGTGCCAGGGAGCCGACTCCAGCGCGAGCAGGGCCGACAGGTTTTATTCCTCCCGCGTCCTGTCCTGCCCACGGCCAGTGAGGGCAGGCGGCGCCCAGGGTCCGGACAGCCACCCACGGGGTGTGCCGTGGGGGGGGGGGGGGTGGCAGGTGGGTCCGAGGGCCGTTCGGGGCCTGGTCACACAGCCGGAGTCACATCTCCGCGGGTGTGGGCGCGGCGTGCTGGGCGGAGTGAGTGATGCTGCCCACCCAGCCCGCCAGGCTGGCCCGTGCACCTGGTGACCCGCAGGAGGCAGGAGCCGGGGTGCGGGCACCCAGGACAGAGGGCCCTGGGCCGGGGAGAGGGGGAGCAGCGATGGTTTTTCCACCAAAGAGGGAGATGCTGCTGTGGCCGGGCTGACCGGGGACCGGCTGGGGCAGAGTAAAAACCTCTCTCTCTCACGCACACACACACACGCACACGCACACGCACACGCACACGCACACGCACACGCACGGGCTCAGTAAAAAACGCGCGCCCTCACACGAAGCTCTGCCGGCCCCGGTCGCCCCCGAACGCCGAGGCGCCCGCCCGGCCGCGCCGGCCGAAGTCGATGAAGATGCCCTCGCTGTCCGAGTCCGCGGACTCCAGGATGCGGTCCACCAGCTGCTCGGGGCTGGAGGCCGGGGAGCCGCGGGCGGGCCCGGGCCCGGGGGGCCGCGGCGGGGGGAGCAGTCTGCTGGGGCAGGGCCCCACCGGGGTGTCCGGGGCGGGCGCGCGGTCCCCCGCGGGGCCCGGGCAGGAGGGCAGCTCGGACACGGAGTGCCGGCGGGCGCCCGCGCCCCCGCCCGCCGCGCCCTCCGCCTCGTGCTCGGCCACGGGGTTCAGCAGCGGCGTGTTGTAGCTCTTGGAGCGCGCCACCGGGGTCTTGGCCAGGACGTCGCCCGAGCGGGACCGGCGCAGCAGGTGCTTCTCTGTGGGCAGACGGATGGACGGGCGGCATCAGCTCGAGGCCAGGGGCGGGGGCCAGGGCGTCCCGGGCCCTCCCTCCGGCCAGATCCGCGGCCCCTCCTGAGCGTGCAGACTGGGGACGGAGCGGCCAGCCGGGCGCAGAGGCCGGGGCGGGAAGAGCGATGAGAATTGGGCCCGTCGCCCACCAGATGCCACGGGGTGAACTGCGTCCCCCCAAGTCCTCTCGAAGCCCCCCCCCCCGGGGAGGTGGGTCTCTAAGGTTACACGAGGTCACGGGGGCTCCCACCTCCCACGTGGGAGGGTCTGGGCGGGGGTGGGGGTAGGAGAGGGCAGGTGCCACACTGGGGCAAGCAGCAAGGGGCCCTCAGCGTGAGGTCAGGGCTGGGGGTTATTCCGGTCCCAGGAGCCCTGGGGGCGGGGAGGACCCGGGGTCCCTGCCCAGGCAGGGGCAGGTCTCCACTCCCGCTCAGGACCCGCAGTTCCGCAGAGTGCCACCAGGTGGCAGGGCTGAGTGTGCGGAGCGGCTCAGAGGCCTTCCGGGACCAGAGGCACCTCCGAGTCCCCTCCAGCCGCCAGGGTCCCCGGGGCGGAGACGTGCCCAGCGTGGGGGGGCACAGGACGAGGACGGTCCTTACACTGCTGTCCCCGCGCTGGGGCCGGGGTGTTCCCTCTTCCCCTCCCCCAGGCCGGGCTCCTCCGGGCGCTCAAGGCCGGGCTCCCCGGAGCTCCCTGCCCACAGCCTCAGGCCACCAGGCAGTCCTCCTGGGACTCATCCGGGGCCGTGCACTCCGTGGTTTGCCTCTCCTGGCGGACGGGAGCCTGAGGGTGGGGCGTGGTCTCGACTGACCCCCCAGGCCCAGGCCCAGGCCCAGTTGCGCAGTAGGTGCAGTTTCCATTGGTGAGTGAACGGTGGGCTGCCCGTTAAAGGAGCAGTGGCTGTTTCTGTGGACACAGCCCAGGACGCCAGCGCCCCCACCCCACCCCTCCCGGGGCCTCCCCAGGTGAGCCCGGGTTTCTGGGGCTCGGCCGCGTGCTGTCCACTCTGCCCGGCCACGTCCTGACGCCCGGGCTGAGCGCGGACCGGACTCCTCGGGGCAGAGGGGACATCCCCACGGTGTCTGCCCCCCTCAGCCGTGAAGGAGGGACCCCAGGGGACCGTCTCAGAGTGACAGGCCTGGCACACGGCCCGGCCCGGGCAGAGGCGGGTGTGCCCAGCGGCCCCTGGGCCCGCCCAGGGCGGGGACCTACCGAGGACGCAGGAGTGTGCGAAGGAGCCCTCGCCCGAGCAGAGGCCGTAGGTGCCCAGGTAGGGCGACACCACCTTCTGCACCAGCGTCTCCAGGCGCAGGTAGTCCTTGGTCACACCGCGGGCCTCGTGCACGCCCTGCGAGAGGAGGGGAGGTCACCACACAGCTCCACCACTCACCGAGCTCGGCTCACAGCCCCCCCCACCGCCCTGCCCTCCCCCCAAAGCCCCCCCCACTGCCCTGCCCTCCCCACAAAGCCACCCCCACCGCCCTGCCCTCCCCCCAAAGCCACCCCCACCGCCCTGCCCTCCCCCCATGCCCCCCCACCGCCCTGCCCTCCCCCAAAACCCCCCCCCACCGGCCTGTCCTCTCCCAAAGCCACCCCCACCGCCCTGCCCTCCCCCCAAAGCCCCCCCCACCGCCCTGCCTTCTCCCAATGCCCCCCCACCGCCCTGCCCTCCTCCCAAAGCCACCCCCACCGCCCTGCCCTCCCCCAATGCCCCCCCCCACCGCCCTGCCTTCTTCCAATGCCCTCCCACCGCCCTGCCCTCCCCCAAAGCCCCCCCCAACGCCCTGCCCTCCCCCCAAACCCACCCCACCGCCCTGCCCTCCCCCCAGCCACCCCCACCCCCCCGCCCTCCCCCCAGCCACCCCCAACGCCCTGCGCTCCCCCCATGCCCAGTAAGACCCCCTCCCAGCCCTGGCTGGTTTGGCTCAGTGGATAGAGCATCAGCCTGTGGACTGAAGGGTCTTGGGTTCGATTCCTGTCAAGGGCGCATGCCTGGGTTGCAGAATCAGTCCCCAGTGGGGGCGTGCAGGAGGCAGCCAATTGATTCTCTACCATCACTGATGTTTCTCTCTCTCTTCCTTTCCTCTCTGAAATCAATAAAAACATATTTA
Organism: Nyctalus aviator; assembly: GCA_036971965.1. Taxonomy (NCBI): domain Eukaryota; kingdom Metazoa; phylum Chordata; class Mammalia; order Chiroptera; family Vespertilionidae; genus Nyctalus; species Nyctalus aviator. The sequence goes on from CM072924.1 coordinate 2,013,755, forward strand.
AAAAAAAGAAAAAAAGAAAAAAAGAAAAAGGCCGCTCTTCCCAGCCCCTCGAGCTGCGGCCTGAGGCCTTGGCCCTGCTCTGAGCCCTCTGTGCTGCCCCCGGCAGCTGTGGTCTGGGCGACTGCGGTGCCCGGGGACAGGGCCCTGTGGCTGTGCGTTTGGGCATCCTGTAGTCCGCCCCTCGGAGAGGCCCCACACGGCTCCCGGAGGCTCTGGACGTCCTGCAGGGCCAAGCTCACCCCCCGCCCGGCCTCACACCCCCCCCCCCCCCGGCCTCACTCCCTGCCCAGCCTCCCGCCCGTGAGAAGGAACCGTGTCTCTGTGGGCGAAGCACAGGGCGCACAGTAGGCCCTCAACACATGCTGCCTGGCAGCTGTGACTTCAGAGGCATCTGGAACTTGAGAGCAGTGGGGGCAGGTTCACTGGGACAAGGTCATGCCAAGTATGGGCCACGCGGGGCGGGGCAGAGCCTTGTGGCTGGGGAGGCACCCACAGGAGCAGGAGGGGCAGCCTCCCCCCAGAGCTGTCGGGGCCCTGCGGGGCGTGGGGGAGGCGGCTGGTCCCGGTCACGCTCCTGGGCTCCTGTGGGACCAGGCTGAGGCCGGCCTTCCCGGAACCCGGGCTCTGCCCAGCGCCCCGTCCCGCCCCTAGTGTGCCAGCTGCGAGGCTCCCCTCTTCACGCCCGCCCCAGGCTCCTCCCGACGGCCTCCGCCGTGACTCCCGTGGGCCCAGGCCCTCGTCTCCGCTCTGCCTCCGGGGCCTGCCCGGGCCCGGCGTGCGCTCACCTGTAGCACCAGCAGCATCTGCACGATGGCGGGGGGCACGCGGGCGTGGGCGCGGGCCAGCGCCTCCTCCAGCTTCACGCTGAGCGTGATGGCGTTACGGAAGTGCAGCAGGGCCAGCTGGCGCACCGACGGCTCCTTGCCCTGCGGACACAGCACGCCGCCGGTCACGGGCGCCCCAGACACCGAGCCCTGACCCACCCAGAGCCCCCACTGAGCGCTGGGCACGGCCTACTGCGTGCTGCTCAAGCTCCACAGGGCCCTTCGGAAGGAGCTGCCTCATGTCCACCCTGTGGGTGGGAGGCAGGTCCTTAGGGGCGGGGGGCAGCCTGGAACGGCCGCACGGGCAGGGGTGCCCCTCCCCAGGCCGGGGGTCAGGGCGGCCTGGGGGCCGGGGCCAGGGCGCACCTGCACGGGGTAGAAGATGGCCTGCAGCGTGGGCAGCACGTCGCTGAAGAAGAAGTCCCACGTCTCGGCCAGCGAGTCCAGCAGCTTCTGTCCTGTGGGCACAGGGGCCGTCACCGCCCGCCCGTCCCTCCCGAACGGCGGCAGAACCCACACCCTCCCGGGCCGGACGCGTCTCCTGCCCGCCCGCAGGGGGCGGCGCTCAGGCTGGCCCGGGGTCCACGCGGACCTTCCTGGGCCTCCGTTTCCCCACTGAGATGAACGAGGCGAACTCCACAGGGCCTGGCGCAGAGCGAGTGCTGGCGTGTGCTCGCTGTGGTCCCCGGTCTGCCCACATGAGGCCACAGGGGCCAGACCCACACAAGTGCACCCCCTTTCCCGCCCCAACGGGAGCTTCTGCTCACGTCTTGTCTCCTCTCATCTCATTCACAGACCGCCCCGCCAAGGAGCCGAGGAACCCACCCACCCACCTGACTCTCCTCCCCTCCCTCTGCTCACCCACCCGTCTGTCCACCAACAGATGTCTATAGGACGTCTACACGGCCAGACCCTGTGCTGGGGGCCTAACACCCCCCCCCCCCGCATGACCGGGAAGCCGGGCGCTGGACAGCCGTATGAGGACGATGGCACGGCCATCGCGCTGACGAGGGAAGGAAAAGCCTCCAAGAGGTTCAAGGTCTTTCTCAAGGGCCTGGGTCCCCGACACCCCAGGGTGCCTGAGGGGGCTCTGGGAGCCAGGGAGACCGTTTCCAGCCACAGCAACGTGCCCCGGAGAGGAGAGGAGAGGAGAGGAGAGCCAGTGAGCCGGGCTGAGTTAGGGTGTTTGCCGCACTGACGGCACCCATGGGAGGGAGCCAGAGAAGCGGGCGTGCGGGAAGCAGGCGGTCCGGCTGGCCCCGAGGGGGAGGGTGCTGCGCCCGGGGGAGGGTGCCATACCTGGCGGACGGGGCAGCCGAGGGCCCCACGCCGGCCCGGGACCCCCAGGGAATGCCAGTGCAGACCTCAGCCCTCCCGCTGGGAAGAGCAGAGTTCGGACGAGGGGCTGCCGGGCAGGAGCCGGCCCCGCCCGCAAGCCCACGAGGCACCAGCAGGGGCGTGGTGGGCATCTCTGGGCGAGGAGCGGCCAGTGCCCCCCGCGGGAGGCCTCCCAGACTGCACTGCTCCTGCCTGACCGCTGGAAGTTTCCATGGGAACGAGTCAGACCAGAGCCTTCGTCTCTCTCCTCACTTCCTTGTGCTCTGGGCCCCATGCCCTCCGCCAGGAAAGGCCTGTGGGTGCCGGGCCGGGAGGGGGCCTGGCTGGGGGCGCCCGGGAGGGGGCCTGGCTGGGGGCGCCCGGGAGGGGGCTTGGCTGGGCCACCCAGGGAGGGGGTCTGGCTGGGGGCGGCCCGGGAGGGGGCCTGGCTGGGGGAGCACCAGGAGGGGGCCTGGCTGGGGGGGGTTCCAGGAGGGGGCCTGGCTGGGGGAGCACCAGGAGGGGGTCTGGCTGGGGGCGGGCCGGGAGGGGGCCTGGCTGGGGGAGCACCAGGAGGGGGTCTGGCTGGGGGCGGGCCGGGAGGGGGCCTGGCTGGGGGAGCACCAGGAGGGGGTCTGGCTGGGGGCGGGCCGGGAGGGGGCCTGGCTGGGGGAGCACCAGGAGGGGGCCTGGCTGGGGGCGGCCCGGGAGGGGGCCTGGCTGGGGGGGTGTCCCTGGAGGGGGCCTGGCTGGGGGGGCACCGGCAGGGGGCCTGGCTGGGCCGCCCTGGGAGGGGGTCTGGCTGGGGGCGGCCCGGGAGGGGGCTTGGCTGGGCCACCCAGGGAGGCCCAGGCAGCCTGGTGGGCGGTGCCGGGGTCCGGCCTCTGTGCCCGGCCTCCTTGCCCAGCAGCCAGCTCCCGTCCGCCCCGGCCCACGTGGGTCTGTGGCGGGACGGGCGGTGCTGCGGCCCCAGCAGGTCTGCCTGAGCACAAAGGTCCCTTCAGGTCCCGCCATCGCCCGCCGGGCTCAGGACACCTCCGCCCGGAGGGAAAGGCACGGGAAGCAGACGCTGCCGCACGAAGCCCAGGCCCGGCGGACCGCACGCTGGCCGCGGCCGGGAAGCCGGGCCTCGCCCACCGGCCCGGGCCTCCGCTGGGGACCGAGGCCGGGGGGGCGGTCAGGCAGCACTGAGCTGGGGCTCTGCTGTGGGCCCAGGGGAGCGCCGCACCGAGCCTCAGCATGTTTCTCTGTAAAATGGGCGCAATAACTGTCCCCCTGCGCGGGGCTGAGAACAGGTGCGCGGGGAGTGTGGCTTTGCCACTGACACTGAGCGGGGGCGGTCAGCCTTCCTTTGCCAGGTGCCGAGGCTGGCTCTGCGGCCTGGGTGCGGCTCAGGTCCCCAGGGACCGCGATGGCCACGGGCTGGCTGCTGAGGGGGCCAACTGGCTGCGGCTGGAGTCCACTCCCTCCGGCAGCCACCGTGCTGAGCCCACCGCCCACGGCCTGGGACGCGTCCGGGAGGAGCCCCCAGGCTTCCATTTGCAGGAATCGCTCTCCTTGGGAGCCCACGTCCAAGGCCGCCATGGAGGCGGAGACAGGAGCCGTGGCGGGGGTCCGGGGCCGTCCCAGGGGCGGCCACCCGGTCCGGCAGAGCCCCGGGGAGGACGTGGCTGGGCGCAGGCAGCCGTCCCCGGGAAAGAGTCTCCCTGGGACCCAAACCGGGGTGGGAGGCTCTCCAGGCTGTTCTCGGGTGGCAGGCCGGTGACTGTTCCCTCTGCAGGGTGAAGGGGGCCAGGTGTCATCTGGAACAGACTATTTTCCGAGGCTCTACTCAAGGGCCACCGCCTCCATGCAGGCCTCCTGGATTGCCAGGGAAACCAATCCCTTCCCCCTGACATGCAGCACACGGACTCCCAGCACCCGGTGTCCCCGTGGCTGTGAGGCCGGTCTCCTCCGTCCCCAGGTCCCCAAGGCCACCCGGGCTGGCACGTGCTGAGCGTGTGGATGGAGGATGAGGGACCCCGCAGTCTGAGATGGGGACGGAGCCAGAGGACAGGCTGCCTATGCGGCTGGAGAACGGCCTGGGGCCTGTCCCCGAGGCCGTGGGGGGGGGGCGGGCGGGCACTCCTCGCTGGTGGCCTGGTGGACACGGTGCTGTGGGCAGGCCTCCACCAGCCACACAAAGCTCCCCTTCTCCGGCGAGCCCACTCCCCTGGCTGGCGCTGGTGGGAGGCGGCCACGGGGAATGTGCTGGAATGCGCCGAGTCAGGAGAGGGGCGTGGGCGGGCGTCTCCGCCAGGTGCCAAGCCCGCCCTGCCCGGCCTGCGGGCTTCCAGCGCCTCCTCCGGGAAGCTGGCCCGAACCTCCCGGCCCCACAGCTGAGGTCCCCGTGCCCCTTCCCGGCTCCTGCCGCCGCAGCTCCCCCCCGCCATGCCCGGGGGGTGAGGGGGTGGGAAGGGCAGACGGGGAAGGGCAAGGGTTGTGGAAGGAACCAGGCACACAGAGCCGCCAGCCCGCCGGGCCTCAGTCTGCTCCTCTGCAAAATGGAGCGACACCCCCTTCTCTCCCCGGCCAGAGTGAGGCTCGAGGCGGCGTCTGGAGCAGCGGAGAGAAGAGTGCGGCTCAGGAGCCGTAGCCACGTGGCCTGGGCATCCCCGAACCCCACCGTGACTCAGTTTCCCCTCTGCTCAGGGGCTACAACAATGGTACCTCCTGCACAGGCTGCTGGGGACCCGGTGGGTTAGTCAGGAAAGTGTCTACAGAGCAAGCATGTGCTCTGTGCCCCGGGCATAGTAGATGCTCAACAAACGCTCACGGAACTGACCCCAGCACCGGCCTGGACGCAGAGGGCGCTCAGGAGGCGTATCGGCTGAGCCGGCTCTGGCATCCCCTGACCCTCCCTAAGGAGGTCCCCTTCGGCGGTGGCCCGGGGCCCGCCCCCACCCCGCTGAGACTCAGGGCCTGGAGGAGAGGGTGGGCCGCCTGCCATCACCGCACGGTTCCCGGGCTGGGCAATGGGAGCCGTGACCCAGAGGCCCCCGGGGTGGGTGTGGCCTTAAGAGTACACTCCCAGCATGCCCGGCAGGTAGCGCCCCCCCCCGCCCATCCCCTGCTGCTCCCCCGGGCGTCAGCGACCTCTTCAGGCCACCTTCCCTCAGGCCCAAAGACCCGCGGTGCCCGCTGCTGTGGGCTGGGTGAGGCAGGGCCTCTGGGGGCAGAGGCTCCCGCAGTGAGGGCCCTCCTGGGGTCAGGCCTCAGCCCGCCGTCCGGACCCTCATTTCTGTCCCTCTGAGCCCTCCCGACCAGGAGGCCTGTGTCCCCCAGAGCCCTGGAAGCCCAGGCGAGGCTGGCAGCCCAGGTCCGCGGGCACCTGCTGTGCCCCTCCCCGAGGGGCCACGGGCCACACCGCGCCGGCCAGCGGCGGGCTCAGCTCACGGCCGGCCGGCCGCCACTCACCCTCGTAGAAGCGGATCTTGTCCCGCAGGATGACCATGCCCTTGGTCAGCAGCTGGTTCTGGAAGGCACACAGAGACGCCGTCAGCGCCTGGGGGTGCCCGGGCTTCCCGGGGGGCAGCCTGGGCCCAGCGGGAGGGGCTCCCCGACATCCCGCCTCCTACCGGCCACAGAGCCCGACCCTCGGCTCGCCCTGGGGGGACACCGCCCGCTGACTCATCCGGGGGTCCTCACGGGACAGGAGGGGGCCGCAGGGACAACCCAGAGACAGGGGGCGCCTGGAGCCTCCGAGAGCCGGCAGGCAGGTGGCCTGCACCCCACGGCCCGGGGCGGGGGGGGGGGGGGGAGCGCTGGAGCACGCAGGGCCGCCATAGGGGCTCACCCACAGGGATCCTGGCCGCGCCAGGGTCTCAGCTCCATTAACCCGGCCAAGAGGTGCCCCCATGCCCACCCACAGGTAAGGGGACAAGCGGGTGCAGACAAGGGGGTGGTACTCGGCTGTAAAGGGAACGAGGCGCCCCCACCTGCCACAGCAGGACCCGCTGTGCTGAGCGAAGGAAGCGGACAGAGGCCATGTGTGAGACCCCCCCACCCCGCCATGAAATGGGGTGTGAGGGGAGGGAGGGGCGTGGGGCTGGTGGTAAACTGAGGTGTCTCTAGGGCTGAGGGAGCGATCGGGAACTGACAGTGGAGGAGAGAAGGCCCCAGGGCTGTGACTGCACTGAGACCGGCGCTGGGCAGCCAGCGCGTGGGTCACGCCTGGACAGAGCGTGTGGCCCGGCCGGTCCCGCGTGTCAGCGGCTCTGCAGGCCCGCTGCCCAGATGGGGGGCCAGGCGGGCCCCGAGGGGCAGCGCCTGGGCCAGGGGGGGCCTTGGCGACATGATCAGATACCGTGGCTCAGGGCACCGGGGCTGTGCGACGGCCCAACACGCACGCCAGGCCCGAGGCGATGGTCCAGGAGGAGGTAGGCACCATGCTAGCACCTCCCCTGAGTTTATTACTGAACCTTCACGACCGCCAGTGGGGGCAGATGGGGAAACTGAGTCATGACTGGTACCTAGTGCTCCATGTACCCACTGAGGCGCCTGTCCTTTCCGGCCGGCTCAGGAAGCAACCCCAGCTGGGCCAGAGAGTGGGGCCACCCACTTGGCCGGCGGGACCACCCACCTGGGGGGCGGGACCACCCACCTGGGGAGCAGGACCACCCACCTGCCGGCGGGACCACCCACCTGCAGGTACTCGGTGAAGAAGGACCCCAGCTCTGTCTTCAGCAGCTGCCTGTGGGGCGAGGGGGCGGACAGTGGGGAAGAGGGGTCAGAGACCGCTCAGTGGCAGCGGCGGCCCCTGGGACCGATCCTGGCCCAGGAGCGCCATGTTCCAGGAGGCACAGCCTGACCTCAGACAGGAGCTTCGAGAGCCGAGGGGGAGACTCGGCTACGGGGGCGCTGGATGGCTCCTCACGGGCTCTCGTGGGATCGAAGCCAATGGCCAATCACGGATTTGATGCCGATTAATTCACTAACGTAAGGTGCCACGGGACGGGGAGGAGCTGGGGCGTCCGGAAGGACCCACAGGCCCTGGAGTCGGGGGCCTAAGTCCCCGCCCCAGTGACTAGTTCTCTGACCTGGAGCGACCCCCGACCTCTGTGCCTCAGTCTCCTCAGCTGTGAAATGGGTGGTAAGGTGCCCGTTCCTCGGGCCGTGCAGTGTGAGGCGTGGAAAGTGGGGCAGGCGGCTGGCCCAGAGCCAACTCTCAGAGAAAGAAAGGCCCTGTGACCTGACAGCCCGCACTTCCCTCTGAACTGGCTACACCGGCCGCCAGGCGCGGCTCCGAGTGGAGCGTCGACCTATGAACCAGGAGGCCAAGGGCACCTGCCCGGGTTGAGGGCTTGGTACCCAGTGGGTGTGTGTGTGTGTGTGTGTGTGTGCGGGAGGCAGCCGATCGATGGCTCTTTCTCATCACTGATGCTTCTTTCTCTCTCCCCCTCTCCCTTCTTCTCTGAAATCAATAAAACATATATTTTTAAAAAGATGTACTGTACTAAGTGCTGGCAATACGGTGGCAGATAAAAAGATTGTCTTTGTCTAGAAAAGAGAAGAAGTTGCCCCAAACAGCCTAACGGGCCCCTCCCCTGACCTCTTCGCCCCCCACCCAGACCCCCCCCCCCCCGCAGGGGCCCCTGCTCCATCCAGCCCCCGAGGGCTGGTGACGAGGCACGTGGTCTGGTTTAGTGTGTGTCCCCCTCCCCCCATTCCCCGTTTATGCTGCGGAGGGGAGGGGGCAGGCACTGCGGGAGGCCGGCCGTGCTGGGTGGTTTGCTCAGGAATTTGGAAGCATTTCCTCTGCTCTGTTGTTTACACAGCAGGTCCCTCAGGCCTGGACCAACCTGCTCCCAAGCAGAGGCATATCAGGACCACGGCTGTGTGGCCCCTTCGGCACCCCGGGGGGCTTCTGCCCCCCATTTCTCACCTCCCCCCCTGCCCCCCCTGCTGGCCGGAGAAGCCTGGTCACACGTGGCCTGCTCTCACGCTTCCCCGGCCCTCCCTCCCGGCTCGGCTCTGTCTGTCTACAGGGGCCTCTCAGCTCTGTCCTGCGAGGGGCGGGGGTACCCCTGTCCCCACTCCCGCCTCGAGCTCAAAGGCGGAAGGGAACACACGGGCAGCACATGCCTCCCAGTAGCCGCTGTGTGACCCTGGGCAAGTCTCGACCTCTCTGAACACCCAGCACTATGGCAGCCCTTGGCCTCGCAGTTCCGGGAGCCGGTCCTGGGCTCCTTCCCGGCGCTCTCAGGAAATGAGGGCGACCAGGAATGCCACTCCCGTCACGGGCAGGTAGTCCTCTTTCACAGAATAAACGCCCTCCCAGACGCTCTGTCAGCGGGATGTGGGCGCTGGCTTAAGCCTGACCAGATGTCCGGGGGGAGGCCTGGAGCAGCGCCAAGGGCCACGGTGGTCACTGCCTCACAGCCTCAGGTGGAATCGGGGTGAGGCTGGTGGACGGGCTGGGGCTGGCAGGGGCGGGGGGCTGGCTGGGCCTCCCCCTGGCTCAGCCCCCTGCCCTCACAGCCCGGGCCTGGCCTGGGGGAGCACTCACCTGACGCCTTCGTTGAGGCTGAAGAGCTCCTGGTCGGGCAGCCCCTTGCGCTGGAAGACGGCGATCACCCCGTTGTGGATGCTGCAGGCGGGGAGAGAGGAGCTGTGCCCAGACCAGACCCCCGGCCTCCCAGGACACCCCCCCCCCCCCCGGACCTCCTTCCGCCCGTCTCCACCGCAGCCTTGCTGCTCGGTCAGTCGGGGGACAGGCAGGCCGCCCAGAAGCAGGGATGGGCTGTCCCGGCGGGACCCCGTCCACACCCGAACCTCAGTTCCCACCTCAACCCCCCAGTCCTGCGCCCCAGCCTCCCCTGTGCGTCGGGCCCTGCCCGTCACCCCTCCGGGGTCCTGTGCACCCCCACTCTGCTTCCCTGCCCGTGCTCCTGAGCCCTCCCAGCCGGGGTGCACTCCTCCCCCACCCGGCTTCTCAGCCTGGGCATCAGGTGCCCCGTCCCCAGGGCAGACCCGGTCTGTACCAGCCCCGGGGGGGGGGGGGCGCGCTGCTCACAGAGCTGTCTGCTGCCTGGGCCCCCCCCATCCCCCTGGCTCCGCTCAGACCCCAGGTGGCGCTGCTTTGGGCGTCTCTGAGTGGAAGGCGGTTTGTTAGTCACTTGCTTCCTCCGTTACAAAGCGGAGCGCGGGGCCCCGTGTGCCCACGCCTGTGCCCCGTGCCGGGCTCGGAGAGGCAGGGCTAAGTCCCTGGTGAAATTCATCTCCCTCCCCTCCAAACCCGCCCATCCCACTGCTGCCCGCTGGGTGTCTGCCCCTCCTCTCCCTTCTGCCCGGCCCTCCTCGGTCACCTGGACCGGTCTCCGCTCACCCACTGCCAGTCAGTTCCCGACCCGGCACCCACCGCGCAGACAGAGGCCTGGGCGTGGCATTGGAGGCTCCTCGGAGTGACCCCTCCCGGTTCCCGGCGTCCTGCACCCCAAGCCTATCGGGGAGCCGCACCGCGGGGCCTGCAGCCACTGCCTCTCCTGCCCGCAGGCAGCCTCCTCCCGCCTCAGAGGCCAGCGGCCTTCAGACGGGAGCCGGCTCAGGAGCCACCGCCTCCAGGAAGCCCTCCGGATTCCCTCCCTCTCCGCAAGGACCATGTCCCCGCACTTCGCCGAGTCCCTTCCCGTGAGTCCCTCCCACGGCCGCACGCTGAAGTTCACCACCTGGCAGGCTGTGTGACTGGTGAGCAGGGGTCAGCTGGACACGCTGCTGGTCACACACAGGGCAGGGCCGCCACGCTCCTTCCTGGTGCCCCATCTGCCTTCCCAGCAGCACAGACTGGCTGCCCACTTCTCAGACGAGGAGACTGAGGCTCAGAGAGGCCAAGCCCCCTAAGGGAAGCCACAGAGCGCGCCCAGCAGCTGCCCTTCCCCCTGCAGCCTCCCGCAGGCAGCGGCCTGGGCAGGTTCCGGCCGAGGCCCTGCAGGGGCGGACGGACGGACGGGCGGGCAGGGCAGGGCCGCGTCCCGGTGGGCGGAGGGTCTGAGCGCTGTGGCTCCATGAGGGACGTGCCCGTCTCAGCGAATCCCAGCGGAGCCGGGTGCCCGGATGCTGGTAACCGGTACCGCGGGCACTGGCGCGGGAAGGCTGCTGGGCACACGTCCAGGCCGCGCGGCCTCTGCCCGGTCCTGCCTGTGAGATGTGGGTCCCGAGTGCGCCCGCCCCGCCGCGGTGAGGACGGAGCGCTGGTCTGGCCGGGGCTGGGCCTCGGGTTCATGGCCAGGGTCTCCGCACCCAGCTCCCCCCACAGACTGAAAAGGGGAGACCCCGGGCAAGCCTGACGGCCACTGGGAAGCAGCTGGCCCAGGGCAGCGCCCCGGAATCCGACAGCTGAGCCCGCTCCCAGCCTTCGGGGGCTGCTGGGAGCTTGTGGGGGCGGGGAGGGGGGCACGGTGCAGGCGGCCCCGACCAGCCACTTCCGATGCTCAGAGGGGCCGGCCGCGCCCTCCCTGGGCCCCAAGTCAGCAGCTGGAGCTGCGGGCTCCGAGGCCTCGGCCACCACAGGCCTGTCCTGCTGTTCTCGGGACCCGTGCTTACCACCCCCAGTGCCCCTTCCCTTAAACCAGGGTGCTTACCACCCCCTGTGCCCCTTCCCTTAAACCAGGGTGCTTACCACCCCCTGTGCCCCTTCCCTTAAACCAGGGTGCTTACCACCCCCTGTGCCCCTTCCCTTAAACCAGGGTGCGAATGCCGGGCCCGCGGGCCTACGAGGCCGAGAAATCGCGGGCCTGGCCCTGCGGAGGCGTGTGGGGCGTCATTACACGTTCGACCGCATATCGCAGCCAGTGGGAGCGCTGACACTGAGGGCCTCGCGTGATGTTCCAGCTCCCCACAGGGCTTTGGCCCAGAAAAGGGTCGTCCCGCCCCACCCCTCGCTCTAGCCCTCTGGACCCCAGCCCACTCCCGTCCCCGGCGAAGAGGTAACCTACCAGGGGTCAGCAAACTGCGGCTCTGCTGACTAATGAGCTTGCCGGCCCCTGCGTAAGGCATTCCCCTCACCCAGAAGTTCTGACTTCAGGTTACAGACATTAGTACATTATTAAAATGTTTTTTTAAGAGTTTTTCCCTAGCAGTGGTTGGCAAACTCATTAGTCAACAGAGTGGCAAACCGAAGCTGGCGAGCCGCGGTTTGCCGACCACAGCCCTACACCATGTGGCTGTGGATGGCCAGGCCCCTCTGTGACCCACCCCACCCGCCTCCCTCAATTGCCCCTCCTGCCTCAATGGCCTTCCTCCACCTCCCTCCTCCCACCCCCAAGAGCCAGGCTCTCCTCTCACCCGTGTGGGGAGGGCATCCCCCACCTCCTTCTCGGGGTTAGCTCCCCCACCCCCCAGCACAGGGGAGCAGGGTGGCACCTGAGAAACAGGGCGTGGCCTTGCACTCTGTCACCTCCTGTCCGTCAGAGCAGCCCCGCCCACCGGGTCACCTGGCTCCCACCCACGGCCACCCCTGCCCCACCCGCTGGCTCAGGGGGTGGTTTCAGCCCCAGTCTGTCTGCCCACCGGCCTCCGCGTCCCAGCCACACAATGGGCTCCTGTCCCCATCCACACATGGGGCTCAGCGCGGCCTCCGAGGGGGCGGTGGGCCCGGAGCCCTGCGGCTGTGACACTGAGGTGGGGCCGTTGCTCTGTGGTGCCTGTCTCCCCCTCCCCCTCTGACAGCACCAGGTGGGGCCTGTCACCCTCAGGCAAACAGGCTGCAGGCGGCCCCACCCAGCACCACACCCAGCCGGGCGCCACAGCCCTCCGCGCCCTGCCCCGCCCACACGTGGGGTGGGGGACAGGCAGGACCCCCCCCCCACGTTTCTCTCTGGTGGAGATTCAGCTTTTTCCAGGTCCCAGTTGGGTAAACAAGCCCGGCTGAGCCCCAGGGAGGGGGGGGAGGCCCTCATGTGACTTCTCTGCCCCCAAAACAGAAGTGAAACCCGCGGTGGCCGCAGAGACCAGAGGAGGGCGGGCCCAGCAGGGCGGGGCCAAGGTCCCCGCAGGTGACTGCCCCTCCGGAGCCTCCAGGACCCCCTCCCCCACCCCACCAGCGGCCGCCCTCCAGGGGCCGCCCTCCTGTCCTCCTGGGGCATCCCTCAGAGGGCCTGCCCGCCTGCCCCCCCCACCCCCCCGTACCACAGGAGACGGGGCCACCTTCCAGCCTCCTCCCGGGCACTGACGGGCACAGGGCAGGCCCCGGTGAGGCTCCGGGCACCAGGATGGGCGGGGGGGGGGGGGGGGGGGGCAGCTCCACGCGCTCACACGTGTCCTGGGCAGTGGCTCCAGGCCACACCTGGGTGCAGACCCAAGGCCCCGCCCGCTGAAGACAATCACCCGGCCTTGGAGGCGGGTCTCTGGGGAGAGTGACCAGCGTCACCCGCACCCGTGGGCTCACACGCTCCCCTGCTCCTGCCCGGCTCGGCATCTCCATGCTAACATCGAGGTGGGGCGGGTGCTGCGGCAGATCCAGGCCTGGCACGGAGCAGGGCGTCACCATGGTTAGCGGCCTCAGCCCCAAACGCAGGTGTGGGGGTCCAGTGTTGGGGTCTGGGAGCTCCCTTCATCCTCATCCCCTCGGTGGCTCCAGCACCCGGCTGGGCACCAGGAGACCCCGCCCACCAGGCAGCTGCGGGTTCGGGGAAACACTCCCCACAGCTCTAGAGGACGGTCTGCAGGGGGGCGAAGGGGGGCCGCCTGGCACCCCGTCCTCAGGCGTGTCCCGCACACGGGGGGGGGGGAGGAATGCACGTGGGCGCTCGGTGTCACCGTGGGCCTCTTCCCGCCGGCGGACGGCACCCTCGGGCCCGGCCCTGGGCCTGGGCGAGGAGCGAGGGAGCAGGGAGCGGGCGGAGGAGTGGCTGGGCCAGGGCATGGACCCCATCCTCACAGACGGAGGCGGAGCCAGAGAGTGTGGGCCAGTCACGGACCGGAGCTGGCCGGGCAGGGCGGACCTCCGGGCCCAGAACCCCGAGGAGAAACTGGCTGTTTAGGTCCCCCAGTCGGTGGCCCCGGGGCACGAATGCGGCCACACAGGTAAAAGGGGTGCATCCGGGCTCAATGGGGTCAGCTCGGCAAGGCGGGCCGCTGCGGCCGTCCTGGGACCGTGCGAGACCAGAGCCCGCCCCGCCGGGTCACTCAGGGGCCTGGCTGTGTGTGTGTGTGTGTGTGTGTGGGGGGGGGACCTGCTCCTCAGCAGCCGCCAGGCCCAGGGACAGATGGAGTGACTCTCAAGTTCCCGTCAGTAAGAGGGACCCAGGCGACCTCTCCGGGAGACCAGCGCTGGCCGCAGGGTGCCCCACCTCTGCCGGGGGGCACCGGGCAGGGAGCCATCAGGTTCCCGAGGAACCCCCCCAAACCTCAACCCTGCAGGCACAACGGCAGGAGTCTGGGCTTGAGTTAGGGTGACAGGGGACCTACCATGTTATGGGTAAGGACACTGAGGACCAGAGAGAGGTGACTTCTCAGGGCCGCACAGCAGGAAGAGGCAGCGCTGGGGTTCTAACTAAGGCTGTCGGCTCCCTCGGGTCCCCCACAGCAGAGACACACGGAGGGGGCGCTGTCTGTCCCCCGATTCTGGGAGACAGCGTGCAGCCGTCGGTCAATGAGATTCCCCAACCAGAGTCCTTCCACTGTCTCCACGTGGGGCCTGTGAGGAGGCTGTGCATGCTGGGGACAGATGGGGAAACTGAGGCAGACACTTCCCGCCCTCAAGCCGTTTGCAGCTTGGCGGGGGCAGAGGACAAGGAGTCTGGGAGGAGCGGCCGCCTACCCACAGAGCAAGGTCCAAGCCTGGCCCGGCCCGGCCCGGCCGGAGGCGCGTGGGGTGGGGTCAGCCTCACGGCCCCCTGGCGGCCTCCGCGGGTCCCCCTTCCTCTCGGTGACAAGGTCTGAGTCAGAGGCCGTGGGCAGACAGGAATCCGCTCAGTGAACCCCCGCCTCCCGGACCCCAGCCCGGCCCTGCACACAGCGGGGCGGAGGGCTCCCCGGCCTCCGAGGGGCGGGCCGGGGGGAGGGGTCGCAGGAATGCGGGCAGCTGCCGCACCCCGGCCGGCCGGCAGCTGGGAGGCCCGGCCGCTCCGGGGAAGCCGCCCGGCCCCCGATCGGCGCGCAGACAGGAAGCGGCAGCAGCCCGCCCGCTGCGCCCCGGCCCGCGCTCCCGGGCGGGATGGGAGAGACTTCCTGCCGCCCCAGCTCGGGGCCGCCGGAGCCCCGCGCGGAGCCGCGGGGAGACGGGGGGGGGGGGCGGGCCCGGGGCCCCGCCCACTCGCCACCGCGATCCCCGCCGGGCGCTCCGGGCGGCGGGTCCGGGTCCGGGAACACGTTGCACTGAACTTCCCGGTCCGCCCCGCACCGCGGCGCAGGAGTTCCCGCAAACTGAGCGGAGCCCCGGCGCCCTCAGCCCGGCCCGGGGGCGCGCCCTCCCCGCCCACCGGCCCGGCGGCCCCCCGGCGGGCGCTGGGGGCCCGGGTCCGGGGCGGCCCCCCGGCGGGCGCTGGGCCCGGCTCCAGGCTCTGGCCCGGGGCCGGGCCGGAGGGCGGGCGCTTACCTGTTCCAGGTGGCGTTGGCGCAGGCCCGGCGCTGCTGGGTGCCCCGCTCGTCCGCGGCGGCGGCGGCCGGCTCTCTCTTGCCCAGGTCACTGAGGCTGGGCGAACTCATGAACTTCAACCTGCGGAGAGTCCGCATCGTGACCCGCGGCCCGCGCCGCGCCCACGCGCGTCCGGCGCCGCGCCCTGCGCCACGCGCCACACGGTGCCGCGGCCCGGCCGGCGCCGCGCCTAGGAGGAAACTTGGGAGCGAGCAGGAAGCCGACCGGCCCCGCGGGGTCCCGCCCCGGCCCCACGCCTCCGCCCCGGGCCCGGCGCCGGCCGGCCCTCCGGGTTAATCATTGCTCCGGGCGGCGGCGGGGGCCCGGGAGCCCCGCGGCGGGCAGCGCGGACCCGGCGCAAACAGAGGCCGGGGGCGGGGCCAGGGAGGGGCGGGGCCAGAGGCGGGCAGGGCCAGAGGCCGGGGCGGGGCCAGAGGCCGGGGCGGGCGGGGCCAGGGCGGAGGGGCGGGGCCATAGCCCGGGGCGGAGCGGGGGAGAGGGCGGGGCCTCGAGCTGCGGGCAGAGCCCGCGCCTCCGCCTCTAAACCCCAGCTCAGCCCCATCCAGGTGGTGCGGGACCTGCTCCGCTCCTCCGAAGGCCCCTCACCCCCGCAGGAAACCAGCGTGCATGGTAGGAACCAGCCAGCCCCCCCCCTCGCCCCGCCCCTGCGGACACGTCCACAGGATGCTCAGCGACTCCTGACCCCCAGAACTCCCCACTCCGCAGGGTCACCCCTCTTCACTGCCCTCCCCACAAAGGCTGTGCTCACAGACAAAGCCTTCAGCCCCTGGGGTGCCTCAGGCGAGGACCCGCCCTCCTGGCTCCCCTGCCCGGCATTCTATGCCTGGAGGGGTTGCTGGATTGGGGGGTTTGGGAGGGTCAGCAGTGGCTTTCCTAGGGGACAGACATGTAAAGCTGTTGCTACAGCCCCTGTCCCTTCCCAGGTCCCTGGAGACCCCATCAGAGGGAGGAGGGATGTCCCATTGCCCAGCTGAGGAGACTGAGGCTCTGACGGTGAAATAACGTGCCCCGTGTCACACAGTCAACAAATGACCAGGCTGGGCCTCACCAGGCCTCCTGACCATACGGCACAGAACCGCCCCCCCCCCCCAGCTTCTGGGGTTCCCACAGGTTCGCCCCCCTGCCCGGCCCCATCTTCAGGGGCCAGGACAGCAGTGCGGCCTGCCCGCCCTGCCCGCCCTCCTGGCGCTGTGCTGAGCGGAGCGGGTCCCGGTGCCCACAGAGCCCTGACCGCTCCCGTGCGTCAGCGGGGAGAGGGGCTGATCCCACTCTCACATGAGAAGGATGCGGAAAGGCCCCCCCATGTTGTACAGAGAGGGACACAGGCCCAGAGGCCACGGGGTCCTCGATGCCAGAGCGCGTGCCTCTGGCCCTCCACCCGAGATGGTGGGACCAGAGCACCGGCCGCTGGGAGAGAGGGGGTGAGCCACCTCGGGGTGCGCGTGCAGGGCGACATGGCTGCCACTCAGACGGGAGCCTGGACCTGGGCGAGGAGGAGGCAGGGGCCGAGGCTGAGCGGCTTCTCCTGTGGCTCCCGGAGCCAGGAGAGCCCCGAGGCGAGGAGGAGCCTGTGGGAAGACGCTGTCCAGTTCGGGCCAAACAGCGCCTCCTGAGTGCCGGCTCCGCGCCAGCCACGGCCTGCCTAGGGAGGCAGTCAGCGCTGACAAGCTGGGGCTCTGAGCCAGGATCCGGGCGTGGACCGCTCCCAGAGCTGCCGCCCAGGGCTGAGGCCGTGACCTCTCACCTTCACCCCGGCACTCACTCACTCAGGCGGCTTCTCACCCCTTTGGAAGTGTCTGCCATGCTGCTCCCCCCGCCTCCACCGGCACCTCTGCAGGCGGCGCCGCTGGCATAGGGCCAGGATGACAGACACTCCGCGCCCCCCCTCCCCGGGCCCCACGGTGATCGGAGAGCTCCTTGCTGGGCACCCCGGTGGGTTCCCATCGCCCGGTGACCAGGCCCAGAGCCTGCAGCCTAGAGAGGAACTCCCACCCACCGGCGCCCTCGCCCCAGCCCCAGGCTGCCTCCTCTCCGCTCCCCTCACTGCCTCTCCCCTGGAGGAGGCTCAGGACGCCCTCCAGTCTCATGGCTTTTCATCCTATGCCTAAGCCACACTGTGGTGACTTCTACACCCCGGCGCCCCCACGCAGTAGGCCCGCAGTAGGCACACAGTAGGCCTGCAGTAAGCACGCAGAAGGCACGCAGGGTGGGTTGAATGGCTGGATAAAACACCTGTCTCATGGAGGGAGGGATGAGATCAGGTTGGTGCAAATCCCTGAAGGTGCCCCCCTGGACAGAGGAGACAGAACAGGGCACTGCCCCTGGCGAGGGGCAGAGAGCCAATCGGGGGCTGGGGTGGGGATGGGGGTGGAGAGAGGCTTTCCTGAGCTGGAGGCGGCCCTGGGGAGAGGCAGGCAGGCTCTGGCTTCCATCAGCCACTGATGGGAGGGTGCTGGCTGGCCTGCCCAGATAAGGAGCAGGAGGGGGGAAGGGGGCCTGGGAGGGGGTCTGGGTGGGAGGGGGTGGGGCTGCAGGAGGGGGGAGGGGGGCCTGGGAGGGGGTCTTGGGGGGAGGGGGTGGGGCTGCAGGAGGGGGGAGGGGGGCCTGGGAGGGGGTCTGGGTGGGAGAGGGTGGGGCTGCAGAGGGTCTGGGGGAGGTGGCCGTAGGAAATTCCAGAGGGAGGAAGGGCCCAGGGTTAAAGGCAACTCCAGTCAGAGCTAAGGAATGAGCTGTGACCCAGGCCCAGCAGTCACACCCACAGCCCAGGGCTGTGACAGGCAGAGGGCACGGTGGGGGTGGGGGGCTGACAGCCCAGGGGAACAGCCGGCCCCCAAGCCACAGCGTCTGAGGGGAGGCCAGAGGGACAAAGCCAGCACAAACCCCAGAGCGGGCCTCCTGTGGGGGGCGCTGACTCGCCCTTGACTCGCCCCTGACTCATCCTGCACCGCCCTCAGCCAGGGGAGGGGGCCTGCAGCCTGGGGGGCGGTGCCCGCAGCGGGGGGAGGGGCCTGCAGTGTAGGGGCGGGGCCTGCAGTGTGGGGGCGGGGCCGGAACCCAGAGCCGGAGCCGCGGGCTTCACCCCAGAGGCTGGAAGGAAGCCCTGACTCTGGCTTCTCGGACGTCAGATGACCGGGCCTGGGCCCAGGCCCCACGGGACGGCCTCGCTGCGCTGCCCCCGCAGGCAGGCAGCCGCTCACCTACGGGGCCGGGTGAGGGGCGGGGACCGAACAGCTATATGGAGGGGGCCCAGGGCAGGCCCCTCGGTGCCTGAGGCTCCGGGAAGGGAAGCGCCCTCTTAAAGGAAAGGGAGGCGGGGGGCCTGGGGGGAACCACTCATGCGCCCCCAAAGCTGCCTGAGGACTACGTCCCCGCCCCAAGGGTCAGGAGCAGGCACAGGGCCTGGTCCCCAAGGAGGACCCCCGTCCCCAGGGCTGGTCCTGAGGGAGAGGGAGCCCTCAGTTAGGCGGCCAGACTTGGGTCAGGTCAGGTGACTGCTAGGCCTCAGTTTGCCCACCTGTAAGATGGGTGAGCTCCAGGGCTAGACTCCTGCCACGCCGCCAGCTGCCACGGGGCGGGGGGGCGGGGGCTCTGAGGGGCAAGGAGAACCCGGAAGCCGTCCAAGGCCACGTGTGCCCCTGGACGGGCGGCTGAGATGGTGACACAGGTGCCCGGTGGCTGTGACCACACCGAGGCCTGGCCCGGAGGGTTCCCCTCACAGTGCTGGGACCTGTGGGGCCGGACGGCCTGGCTCCCGCGGGAACCGGGAATCAGGGGCCGGGGCATCGCAGGGGCCCTGGGCTCTGCGGACCCTGAGCCGGTACCACCCTGCGCTCTGCGTCTTACAGGCGAGCAGCTGGAGCCCAGGGCCAGGGTCTGCAGGTGCCCCCGCCTTCACCAGCTCCCTACCCCCAGCCTGTGTGTGCGGGGTGGGGTGGGGTGGGAGGAGGGCAGAGCGAGGCGCTGCCAGGCAGGGTAAGGCAGAGAAACCGAGCTCAGGAGTCAGAGTCAGAGTCAGTGCCGAAGCTCAAGGCAGCAAGCTGAGCCCGAGAGCCTGTCCCCAGCCCCCTCACGCCTGCCAACAGCGACTTCAGCCCTGCCCTCCCGGGCACTGCCCGCTCTGAGGGGCACCTCTGCCCCCTGGTGGTGAGGCCCGGCTGGGAACCCTGATCAGGCGACACCGGGGAGGGGCTCAGCAGCGTGCCGGCCACCAGGCACCCTCTCATCCCTCCTCTGGATGGACAGGGTGGCACCGTGCCTGCCCCCCGAGGGGGTGAGGTGGGGCGAGACAAGTCATGTGCTCCTGGGGTGCAACCAGCTCGCACCCTGAGGACAGCTCGTCTGCGGGGCCCCGCCCCGAGCAGCTCTGCACAAACAGCGCCGGCTTCTTCACTGTAATCCACATCGGTCAGAGGCAGCGCTGCCAGGATGGGGGGTGGGGAGGGGACAGGCCGCCACCACCAGGGGCCCCTCCGGCCTCCGGACCAGAGGGTGGCCCTGCCTGCCCGGGCTGCCGGACACCAGCTGGGTGCAGAGAAGGGAGCCTGCTCTGGCCGAGGAGCTCAGCTGGCGAGCGCCCTCCCCATGCACCAAGGTTGTGGGTTCGATCCCCGGCCAGAGCACATGTAAGAATCAATCAGTGTGCTGGATGCATAAACAGATGAGGGGAGCACCAAATCCACCCCCCCTCTCCCCCCGCCTCTCCCTCTCCCTCTCCCTCTCCCTCTCTCGTCCTTCCTCTCCCTCTCTCTCTCCCTCTCCCTTCCCCCCTCTCCCCCTTCCTCTCTCCATTGAAGGGGGAAAGGCAATCTCCCTGCTGGCTGAGTCCTGGGGCTGCTCCTCCTGTTGTGGGTGGAGTGTGCTCCCCAAAAAGGATACGCTGAAGTCCGGACCCCCAGACCTGGAATGTGACCCTATTTGTTTTTTAAAAATCTATTTTTATTGACTTCAGAGAGGAAGGGAGACTGAGAGAGAGACAGAAACATCGACGCTAGAGAACCATTGATCAGCCAAGGCTGCCTCCTGCACGCCCGCTACGGGGGATCGAGCCCGCAGCCAGGCCTGTGCCCAGACCGGGAACAGAGCCGTGACCCCCTGGCTCATAGGTCGACGTTCAAGCCCTGAGCCACGCCGACCGGGCGATGGGACCCTCCTTGGACTCAGGTGTCCCCCAGCTGAGGTGAGGTCACCCTGGGGTAGGCTGGGCCCTACATCCAGCCACAAGTCCACAGAAGAACGCCGTGTGGGAGCACGGACATAGGGGAGGACGCCACGTGGGGATACGGACACGGAGGAGGACGCCACGTGGGGATACGGACACGGAGGAGGACGCCACGTGGGGACACGGACACGGAGGAGGATGCCACGTGGGGACACGGACACGGAGGAGGACGCTGCGTGGGAGCACAGACACGGAGGACGCTGCGTGGGAGCACGGACACGGAGGAGGACGCCACGTGGGGACACGGACACGGAGGAGGACGCCACGTGGGGGCACGGACACGGAGGAGGACGCCACGTGGGGACACGGACACGGAGGACGATGCCACGGGCAGAGGGAGGCGGGGCGGGAGCGATGCAGCCGGAGGCCCGGGGTGCAGGCCGCCTGCAGGGGCTGCAGAGACAGGGAGGCTGGCCCTGCACGCCTGGGCCTCCAACCTCAGCCCGGATGGTGAGGAAGGAGGTTCCCACGTGAGCGGCTGAGACGCCGGGACGTGCTTTCCCAGACGGGCTGCCCTCCTGGCCTGGCCCCTGTGTGGAGGCCCCGCCCCATCGCAGGCGGCAGGCACCCTCCTGCCCCGCTGCACCCTGTCCCGGGGGGCTCCGGAGTCGGAGGGGAGCAGCCCGCCCTGAGCACTGACAGCGGCCACGCCGTGCTGCGCCCACACTATGCGCACACTGCGCCGTGCCAGCCCCCTCTCCCCCCCTGCAGACGTGCAGGCTGAGGTCACACGGGGCAGAGCTGGTGGACTGGGCTCGCCTGGCGGCTTTCTGCTCCCCAGGGCACGGTCTTGGCCCGCAGCCGCTTCTTAGAAGAATCCTGGAAAGAAGGAGCTGCTGCGGGTACCGGCACTCACCGATCCGGGCACCCGGGGAGGGAGCCCGAGGGCGGGAGGGCTGTTCAGCCACTCGCCACCTCCTTCACCAGCTCCCTCACCCCCTCTCACAGAATTCCTGGTGCCGGGCGGACCAGCACCAGCCCGTGTGCAGGGCGAGGTGGGACCCCAGCGGCCTGCCTGTTGACTGTACACACACCGGCGGCCGGTGAGGGGGTGCTGGCCGCCTGCCTCTGCCGAGCCCGGGGCGCGGCTCCCGGAGCAGGTGTCCCTCCCTCCCCCCAGCCCAGGCCGGGGCCAGCTGCACAGGCCGCACTGCCCGGCAGCTCGCCCACCTCTCTGGGCCCCAGGCCCCTAGGGGCACCGGATTCCCCAGCGCCGCCCTCCCAGACCGCCCCGCCCCTGCCTGCAGGAGGGACTCCAACTCCCCAGCCGGGCGTCCAGGACCCTCCACAGCCCGGGCGCGGCCTCCCTGTCAGCCCTCAGCCCCTTTCTCCACGCCCGCCTCCACTGACACCGAGTGACCGCTCTGCTCTGGTCCAGCTGCCCGCTTCCCCTCGGGCCTCTCCCGGGCTCTGCCCCACCTGGCTGCCTTCCTCCGTCCCTCCGCCCGCCCGCGGCCGGTCCTTCAGGGACCGCAACAACGGCCAGAGGCCGGACAAGGCGGGGCCGGGGAAGGGGGGTGGGCCTGGGCAGGTCTGTGGTTCCCACTGGTCAGAGCGCACCCAAGGCTGTTTAACGGCTCCCCGTGCCTCAGTTTCCCCGTTTGTAAAGTGAGGATGTGGGGGAGGGAGAGGCGCTGCCCTCAGGGTTCTTCAGCTGGTCCGAGTGTCAAATGGGCGGGAGGCTTATCGGCGAGAGGCAGTGACCATGCTCACTGCGTACACACACGCACGTAAGGGAGCCCTGCCGCACGGGAGTCTGAGACCTCGCATGCGGGAGCGGCTCAGGCGGGAGGGGCCTGGCGTAGGGGCGGCCTGTGTGCGGGTGCAGTGTGGCTGGGGCTGCGGAGGCCAAGCGGGACCAGGGGGAGCAGGGGCTCGGGGCCCGCAGTCGGCCGTGCCACGCAGGGGGGTGGGGCAGAGAAGGTGCTGTGAACCTCTGATCCCGAGCGAGTTCACCCTCACGCTCTCCTTGGTCATGAAGGGGAGGCACGCACCCTTCCCTCGAACCCGCAGCTAACGCTGCCGTTAGCCCAGAACTCTCTGTGTACACAGAGGTGCCTCTTGGGGTGCCTCTTGGGGTGACGCGTGCTGAACCCCATTGAATCTGGCAGCTTCCTCCCCGGGGGATCCCAGGCTATAAATGTGATCACAGCTGCGGCCGCCGAGACCACGCCTGGCCCATGCGCCCTTGTCCCCGCTGGCCTCGCTCAGTCCCACGCTGCCCTGCGCCCATCCCGGTGGTGTCCACTCCTTTCTCACAGCACCACTGACCGTGCCCAGGCCGCCCCCTGCCGGTGTCCTGCAGGCAGAGGCCCCGGACGCTGACCGAGATGGTCTTCTCGTCCCAACTCTGCCGGCTCCGCTGCTGGGCCCGGCCCCTCCGGCGGCTTCCCTCTCCCTGGTTACCGGGTCCACGTGGAGCGAAGGCCTGCTGGGTGCGCTCAGCCAGGCGCCCACCCTGGCGGCGTATCACCAGGCCGGCCTCCCGCTCAGCAGGGCTCGGTGGCACTGACCGCGGGGGAGCCCCTGACCCCAGACGGCCCTCTGAGCCCTCTCCTGTCCGCGGGCCTGTGGCAGGGCATCTCCATGTGTCCTCCTTGGACCTGAGACCGCACTGACCCCCCGCCAGACCTCCTTCGTGGGGAGCTGCCAGGGACCGGACAACCTGCCCTGCCCCGAGGTGAGGCTGTTCAGGGCCTCGGCCACCCACCGGGGAGATGGTGCAGAAACTGCCCCCGCCTGGAGCCATAACAGACTCCAGTATCGTCACAGAAATCCGACAGGAATTCCCAGATCCCACCCGGTGGGGGTGTGGGAGCCGGAGGGCGGGTCTGCGGGGATGGGAAGGGGAGTCAGGGAGCTGGAGGAGGCGAGCCCGGTCCCCTGGACTCCTGAGACGGCCTGGAGTCAGCAGGAGAGTCAGAGACCGCGGGCTCTGTGCGTGCCAGGTGAGAGGTCGGCCCCCACAGGGTGTGCTGGGGTTATTCTGCATCGGCCACGAGGCTGGGCGATCCCAGAACTATGCAACCGAGAGCTCCTTCCGACTCTCCCGGAAATGCCGGGAAGAAACACAAACATCTTCTAAACGCACACCTGAGGCCCTCGCCGGTGTGGCTCAGTGGATAGAGCGTCGGCCTGCGGCCTGAAGGGGCCCAGGTTCCGTCCAGGCCACGGGCACCTGCCTGGGTTGCAGGGTTGATCCTCAGCATGGGGCGTGCAGGAGGCAGCCCATCAATGATTCTCTCTCATCGTGGATGTGTCTATCTCTCTCTCACTCTCTGAAATCAATAAAAATATATTTTAAAAAACAAAACAAACAAAAAAACCCTCCTCTTTCCCATAGAAAAACCCTCCAGCGAGCACATCCTCCTGCACACGCTCCTGAAAAATTCCTTCCGTTCCCCCCTCCGTCCCAGGCGCACGTGAGAGCCTGCGGCCTGCGTGCCTGGAGCCTTTTCTCCATCGATTGAGATCTCGCTTCCAGGCGAGCCCTCGTGCGGCTGGATAAACGTCCACAAACACCCTCTGCAGGCTGGGACACGTCCACGGACAGGGCACGAGGCCAGTGCCGGCCAGGGAGCCAGTGTCCAGGGCGTGAGCACGGAGGCACAGCGTGCGGTGCCCTCCCAGGTGTGCAGGGGAGGGGGGCAGGGGGGAGGGAGGGCGGAAGGGGACCGGGAGGAGGGAGGCCCGCAGTCTCCTGTGGGCACAGCGTGCGGTGCCCTCCCAGGGGTGCGGGGGCGGGGGGGGGGAGGGGAGGGCGGAAGGGAGGCACAGCGTGCGGGCACCCTCCCAGGGGTGCGGGGTCGGGCGGGGGTTGGGGGGGGGGGAGGGCGGAAGGGAGGCACAGCGTGCAGGCACCCTCCCAGGGGTGCGGGGTCGGGGGGGGAGGGCGGAAGGGAGGCACAGCGTGCGGGCACCCTCCCAGGGGTGCGGGGTAGGGCGGGGGTCGGGGGGGGGAGGGCGGAAGGGGACCGGGAGGAGGGAGGCCCGCGGTCTCCCTCGGTGCCCGCGGTCTGTGTGGAAGTCCCGATCACCTCGAGGGCCTGGCAGGCCGGGCAGGGTGTGGGCACCCGTGCGTGAGGGCGGACACGGGTCCTTCCCAGGCTCCAGCTCCCGTCCACCCGGGGAGAGCGGGAAGGCCGCCTGCCCGCGGACTGTGCGACCTTGGCCACCCGGCCAGCGGCTCCGGCTGAGAAAGGCCACAGAGACGCTCCGTGGTTACCAGCTGAGCCGGGTGGTTACCAGCTCGCCTCCTGTGTGTGTATATATATAATACATTTTATTGATTTTTACAGAGAGGAAGGGAGAGGGATAGAGAGTTAGAAACATCAATGAGAGATAAACATCAATCAGCTGCACACCCCCCACCGGGGATGTGCCCGCAACCAAGGTACATGCCCTTGACCGGGAATCGAACTCGGGACCCTTCCGTCCGCAGGCCGACGCTCTATCCACTGAGCCACGCCGGCCAGGGCTCGCGTCCCGTGTTTTGATCTCACGCAGCTTGCGCACAGCACGCCCCTCCCCGGCATGTCCTGCTTCCTCCCGTTTCCTGTGCTCTGTGACCTGTGCTGTGTCGGCAAAGTCCAGGCCCCGCCGGCTGGGCCTGGTGTGGCCGGTCCGCAGGCTGGGTGGGGCTTAGCAGGACAGCCTCCCCGGGCGGCCGGCGGTGGTGAACTTCGCCGGTCGCCACCCCCGCCCCGCAGGCGAGTCCCAATAAACCCTAGTCCCTCCCAGCCGCCTCCGGTTAGGTCTCTGCCCTCCACACAGGATAATAGGGTGTCCTGGGCCTCAGCACTTTGCAAAGCAGCACGCCCGCCCGGGTCACCTCCACACGCCGCACAGACACACAGACGCACAGACGTACGCCGAGGTCGGTTCCTGCTCCCCGGTGCCCCGCAGGCGCCCCGGGAGGAATCTCGTTCGTGAACGTGGCCCAGAAGGTGCCCGTTCCCCGTCACCCAGGTCAGAGCCTGCCACGCGGGGCGCCCGGCGTCCCTGCAGGTTTCAGGGTCTGGGGCCTCGGAGCTGTCTGCATGGCCCCTGGGGGAGGGGTGTGGCTCTCACGCCCCCCCCGCACCTCCCCCCATGGGTTGAGGCATGAGCATGGCCCATCTGTACAGAGCGTCCGTGGTACCCAAGGACCTGGAGCGGACGAGGAAGGAAAGGCGTTTTTGTAGTTAATAAGCACGTTCAGCTCTATTATAGATCGGGGCGAACGCTTCATGGATTCTGAAGGTAACACGACATTTCAAGGTTATGGGTCCTCGGTGGGACCCGCACAGACCCCCTGAGGATGGCCCACGCTCTCTCCCTGGCAGCCAGGAGGGCCGGCGGACCCTGCTCCAGACTCTGCGTCCTTGGACCACGGAGGCAGGGAGGGTGCTGGCCAGCGCATCACACAGGGACCCGCGCTGGGGACTCCCAGGAGGACGCCCCTTGGATCTCATTACCAGGAAAAGCTGTGTCTTCATCATAAGGCATTAGGAGTCTAGTGATCCTCTTTCCCTTTTTGCTCTTTTAAAATATATATATATATATATATATTATTAATTTTTTACAGAGAGGAAGGGAGAGGGATAGAGAGCTAGAAATATCGATGAGAGAGAATCATCGATCAGCTGTCTCTTGCACACCCCCTACTGGGGATGTGCCCACAACCAAGGTACATGCCCTTGACCGGAATCGAACCCGGGACCTTTCAGTCCGCAGGCCAACGCTCTATCCACTGAGCCACACCGGTTTCGGCCACTTTTTCTCTTGTTGCTAGGAAGCTCAGTCAGAAAAACATCAGTCCACATCTTACGTGTGCACTGGACCTCCTGGCATGTTTTTTGCTTTTAAAGCCAGGCACGTGATAATGACTCTAGCAATGCCATGGTCCAGGTAGCACATTAAGAGCATTTTCTAACGGTCAAGCACGTGAAGGACGTGCAGGTACAACCAGGCTATTGCCACGCCCTCAGAGGCGGGCGATGTCTTCCCGCTCTGGTCAGGGCTGCGGACGGACGTGGGCGGTGAGCAGGGACCGGCAGAGCAGCCAACAGGGAGCAGCCGCCATCAGACTGCCTTCTGGGGCGGGAGGGGCGGGCGAGCAGGGAGACCGGCCCTTCTCCCCCCCACCCCCTCCCGCCTTGCACCCGGCACCAGGTCCCTGCACGCTCCTTGTCTGTGAACACGGTCTCGGTTTGGGAACGGAAAAAGCATTTCCCAGGCCCCACGGCCCCTCCTCCCCGTGCCAACACTGTCAAAGTGGGAGGAAGTCGGCCCGGCCTCCCAGGGAGGGAAGCCCGCGGTGACCTGGTTTCCAGCCTCCCCGCCCAGCGGTCACCCACAGGAAGCCCGTCCCCAAGCCCTGGGAGCCCATTTCACAGGCGGGAAGACCGAGGCCTCGCGCAGAGCGGGGAAAGCCGGCCACCCGGGAGCAGGGCTGTCCCACGCGCAGCAAGCGCTAAGGTCCCGCTGGGAGGCCCTCCAGTCCGAGTCCACGGACGAGGAAACGGAGGCCAGGCTCGCGGGAGGCCTGAGGCCTGAGCCGGCTCTGCCTGGAGCCCACAGCTCACAGCCACTCCCCCTCTGCCCTCAGGGATGGCAGCGCCCCGTCCCCGTGGGGCGCGGTGACGCAGGCGGGGGCTCCCGGACTCCAGAGAAGGCGCCCACTGCCTGGGGGTGTCCGGCAGCAGGCCCGGAGGGTGGCCGCCCAGCAGGGCCGGGTGGGGCCCAGCCAGACGGACAGGACGGATTGGCCCCCGGTGGACCGGGCCCCGCAGGGACACCACGGGGCCTGTGGTCGGCAGCTGCGTGCGGCCTGCTGGGAGGGTATCGGGGGGACAGCACAGGCCACGCAGGCTGCCAGGGCGGAGGCAAGAAGTGACCTCGGCATCTCCATCTCCCCTCACTCCCCCCTGCCCCCTGCGCTCTCTGCCCCCGTGCAGCTGCTGTGCTGGGGTGGGGGTGGGGGTACACGGCCGGGGCTCCAACAGCAGGGTCTCCCTTGGGGACAGGCCAGGAGCAGATTGGAATGAAGCCAAGTGACGCTGTCCAGGGGAGGAGGGTCCAGGGGGGCGGGTCCAGGGGAGGAGGGTCCAGGGGGCGGGTCCAGGGAGGCGGGACCAGAGGGCGGGACCAGGCAGCCGGCCTCGGGGAGCGAGGGGGCTTGGAGGGGAGGGTTTAGGGAGACCACCACCTGGGCTCTGACCTCCCAGCTCGCATCTCTGCTCCACAGCACCATCCTCCGGCCCAGCCCGCCCAGCTCAGAGGGCTGTGGCTGTGGCGATGGGAACGGATGGGGGTGAGATGGGGGGACCTTTGGGAGCCCCGTCCAGCTGGAGGCTGAGATGAGGCCTGGCTCATGGCTCAGGCACTGTGTGCGCTGGCGGGTGTGTGTGTGTGTGTGTGTGTGTGTGTGTCCCATGAGGCTGGTTCAGCTGAGGACTCCCAGCCCCGCTCTCAGCCTGCCCTGCACCTGCGGAAACGGGGACCCTTGTCTGCGGGCTGTCTGCCTCAGGTGCTGCATCCTCTGAGCGTTACGGCCTCAGTCCCCAGTCCTGTGAAATGGGGACACAGCGAGGCCTGCGCTCGGGCTGCGTAAGGACCTCCAGGGCCCTGAGTGGTAGGCTGGGGGGTCCCTCAGCCGATGAAGCTACTTTGATTCTAAAAGGAGCCTCCCCGCCCGCCCCCCGTCAGGATCTGGTCCCGCCCTCTCCTCCCAGGTCTTTCCCACCCCACCTCACCTCCTCCAGCCCCGCCAACCACTGGCCCACACTGGCCCGAGCATAACTGCCTCCCTCCAAACCTGCCCCCCACCCCGCACACCTGCCCCCCAACACCTGCCTCCTGCACACCTGCCTCCCCCCCCCCCGCACACCTGGCCCCCCCGCACACCTGCCTCCCCACACACACCTGATCCCCCCCACACCTGCCTCCCTGCACACCTGCCCCCTCACACCTGCCTCCCCCCACACCTGCCCCTCCCTGCACACCTGCCCCCTCACACCTGCCTCCCCCCACACCTGCCTCCCTGCACACCTGCCCCCTCACACCTGCCTCCCCCCACACCTGCCTCCCTGCACACCTGCCCCCTCACACCTGCCTCCCCCCACACACCTGCCCTGGCACACCCACCTCCCTCGTAAAGCTGCCACGTTTGCACGCCCGAGGCTGAGCCAGGGCCCCTCTGGCCTTCTGTCCATCACCCTGGGTGCCAGCGGGAAGGCAGGGGCCCGGGGCGGTGGCCCGCAGTGAGCACAGGCCCGCGCACACACCCGGAGCCACGGAGTGAACGTGGCACGTCTGCACAAGACAAGGCCGGCGAGAGGGACCGCCACGGTGAGGGCGCTGGCACCACGGCACACCTCCCTCCGCCGCCTGCCCCGTGCCGCTGGGCGTGCACAGCCAGGGGGCCACCTTGAGCACCCCCCCCCCCCGCCGCCTGCCCCGTGCCGCTGGGCGTGGCACAGCCAGGGGGCCGCCTTGAGCACACCCCCCGCCCTGCCCCGTGCCGCTCGGAGACGCCCCCTGCACGCTGCCACCCGCCCTTCCCTCGCACACACGGTTCCTGGGGCGCTGACGGAGGCCTGACAGGGGTGTGGCTCCGGGTCACACTGCTCGCCGAGGAGGCGCTCATGCTGCGGCCAGCCCTCCTGACCCCGGCTCCGCACACCACCCCCCCATCCCCAGCCGCCTGAGCCCCAGAAACCCCGCTTCCTTCCCCGGGTCAGCGGGGCTTCCACCCCCTGCGAGGGCCCGGGAAACGGGGCCTGGCACAGACAGGCACGTGGCAGAGGCCCCCAGCCCCGCCCCACCCTGGACGCCGTCACTCACTCACTCACCCACTCACTCTCTCCTTCCTCTGTCGGACGCCCGGGCTGAGCCCTGAGCTTGACCTTGGCTGCAGGAAGGAGACCTGGAGAGAGGTCACTCCAGCGGGAGGTCCCAGGGCCAGATGGAAGACAGGAGCACAGACCCAGGTGGAGGGCGGGGGGGGCTCTGGCCACCCTGCCTGGGTGGACATGGGGCAGCCAGGAAGGCTTCCTGGAAGAGGAGGGCATCGCCCGCAGGGGCTTCAGGAGGCAACAAAAGCCCCGCGTGGAGGAGGGAGGAGGGGAATCCGGAGGGAGGAGGGACCCCGTCCAGAATGGGAATGGGGGTGACCCGGCCCCCCATAGGCTCCCATCAACAACTTGTGTGTGGCGAAGCAGCGGGCTCCTTCTCAGCTGCCGGCAGCCGGCGAGGCTCCGGCGCCAGGTGCGGCCTGGGCAGGTGGCACAGCGACGGGCACAGGTCTCTGCTCGGCCACGAGCTGCTGCTGAGCGACCCAGCGCACTGCACTGCCCTGAGCCGGCGTCCCCGCCGCCAGGAGGAGCACAGGGAGGGACCTACCTTGCTGGGAGCCGTGGGGCGGGTGCAGGGGGTCCCCGCGCTCCTGCGACCTGGGCCAGGCCCGCGTCCTCCGCCGGGCGAGCTCTGAACCCTCAGCACCCGCGGCCCGGGGTGCCCTGGCCTGCGTGCCGCCAATGGCTTACCCATTAGGGGCATCCGCTCGGCCAAAGGGCAGAGGGGCGAGGAGGCGGGCAGGTGCTGGCTCCCGGGACTCCGCAGGACACAGCGGGGCTGAGGCCTGGGCAGGGGCTGCCCCCCAGCGCGCCCCATGCAGGGGCGCCCCGCTGCTGGCGCTTCTGATGAATATTTTATCGCTGCTCGCAGAGCAGGCCCCGGGAAGGTGCCTGGGCCTGGCGCCCCTGCCTGCCGGGCAAAAGGAAGGGGCTGGGCGCGTGTGGGGTGGGCCAGGACCCAGGCAGCTGGGGTGCTGTGACTTCAGGCCTGCTCAGCTCAGCCTCACTGTGCTGGGTGCTGGGTGCTGGGTGCTGCGCTCGGCCCTGCCCCCAGGTGGTTCCCATCTTCCCCTTCACCCTCTAGAACGCCAGCTTTCTGCCCCAAGGCCAAGTGCAGGCCCTCCCCCGGCCTGTGCCGCTGCCACCTCCTCCAGGAAGTGTTCCTGTCTCTCCCCTCCCCACTGCGCGGCCTCGGGCGAGACCACCACACGCTGAGCCTGCTTCTAACGTGGAACTGAGCCCCCCCTCCTGGGGGACACGGGGAGATGGTGTGAATGTCCCAGTGCCTGGCCCACCCGGGACGCCCTCCACCTGGGGGACTGGACGGCAGGAATCAAATCGGTAACGCGTACGGAGCGTGTCTGGGTGGGGCGCGGGCACGCACAGAGCTGGCTCCGGCTGGCAGGGCCCCACCGTTTCAGTGGGGAGACGAGACAAATGACAATAACAGCGGTCATCGCAGCTGCCCAGTGTGGAGCCCCCTCCGATGGTGGACGTGTGCCGTCACACCCCCTCACCTGCTCCTCCCGCAGCCCTGGGACGTGGTCTCACCCCAATCCATAGCAGAGCAGGGACCTGGGGCTCGGAGAGGGGCCCTGCCGGAGGCCGCAGCCCGGAGGGCAGACGGCTGTCCCGCAGGCCTCTGGGGCGTGGCCTCTGGGGCGTGGCCTCGGGGTTTTCACAACCCTGTCCACGGGGCCACGTCGAGTGAGACACCCACAGGGCAGGACGTGCAGCCACTGAACAGGTTGGTGTTGGGGGGCTACTGAGGGGCAGGCCATGCTCCTGGCACTGCATTAAGTGAAAAAAAAACAAGACCCAAAACTTTACATGCGGGGTTGACGGTTCTACGTTAAGGTACAGTTATTGAGCAGAAGACTGGAAATGATGCGCAGCAATGAGGATGCTTAGAGGGCGAGGCGACAGCTAGCATTGGGGTCTGCTTCCCAGACTATCCAACCTGGCTCTATCGGTTTTAAAATTTAAAAAATTTTCTTATTAACAGGACTGGCCTGACTCAGGGTTTCTGGGGCACCTGCTGTCCCTCCTGGGGTGGGCGCTCTGCTCTCTCGCCTCAGGCGGAGTCTCTGGGGGCGGAGGGGGGGGGGGACGACCCAGCGCCTGTGAGGCAGAACGTGGGGTCTCCCTCCCCACCTCCCACGGGCCTCCCAGCACCTCCAGCCCAGCACGGCCGCCCAAGCGCTTTGCTCCGCAGGAGAGGCCGGTGCTCAGAGAGGCCGGGCCGCTGCCCCAGGCCCACGTGGTGCTGCCGAGGCTTAAAACAGCGGACCTTGCCGGGACCGGTGTGGCTCAGTGGATAGAGTGTTGGCCTGCGGACTGAAAGGTCCCGGGTTCGATTCCGGACAAGGGCATGTACCTCAGTTGCGGGCACATCCCCGTCAGTAGGGGGTGTGCAAGAGGCAGCTGATCGATGATTCTATCTTATCGGTGTTTCTAGCTCTCTATCCCTCTCTCTTCCTCTCTGTGAAAAATCAATAAAATATATTTAAAACAGCGGACCTGGCTCTGGGGTCCCCGGCCCTGGGGTCCCTGGCTCTGCTGGCCTTTCCTTGGGGCCACCCAGAGCCGAGGGTCCGAGGCCAGAGCCACGCCCACAGGAGCTCCAGCCCGGGATGGGGATCCCCCAGTCCCTGTGCGCTCCCAGGCCTCAAAGCCCCGCCCAGCAGGCTCCCCTGGACTCGATGCTGAGGCGTAAGAGGGACGCGGCGGGAAGAATTGTTCCACTCACCCCGTCTTTACAACACACGGCTCCCGACTCGAACCTAAGGTGACCAGACGTCCCAATTTTTAACTGTTTGTCCCGCATCCCAAGGCGTTTTAAATCGGGACTTTTTTAAAACGCCATGGGATGCGGGACAAACGGTTAAGAATTGGGACTGTCGCCGAGGCCGGTTTGGCTCAGTGGATAGAGCGTCAGCCTGCGGACTGAACGGTCCCAGGTTCGATTCCGGTCAAGGGCACATGCCTTGGTTGCGGGCACATTTCCAGTAGGGGGTGTGCAGGAGGCAGCTGACTGATGATTCTTTCTCATCGAGGTTTCTGGCTCTCTATCCCTCTCTGTGAAAAATCAATAAAATGTTTTTTTTTTTTAAAAATCAGGACTGTCTCGCCAAAAGCGGGACGTCTGGTCACCTTACTCTGACCCGGGACGCCCTCTCCCTCAGCCCCGAGCTCCGGCTTCCTGCCCCCCAAAGCACAGTCCCACCTGCCGGCTGGCTCAATGGCAGGGGTGGCACTGTCTCACCAGCAGCTCCCTGTCCCGGTGGCGTCCATGCCCCCGTTCTGCGTGGCTCCGCTGGCCTCACAGGGGATGCCCTGCCACGTGTGCGCCAGGCGTGGAGCCCGTGAGAGAGCGGTGACCATGGCGGCCCGCCCTCTGCGGGGTCTGCTCTCCGCTCGCTCGGACATCCTGGGGGACTTCGTTCACGCACACGAGCACCCACGGCTGGGGCGCCTGGGCGGCGGCTCCCCCCCCCCGCCCCCCCCCCCTCCGGCTCCCGGCCCGGCCCCTCTGTGCTCCTGCTCCCTGGACGGACGGCCGGGGGGTGACTGGGACCTGCGGGCGCGGCCTCCCTGCGCCGGTGAGCGAGCCGCTGGCCCCGCAGCTCCGCCGGGGCCCGCACAGCCACCCCACTCCGACCAGGCCCCTCGGCTCACCATCGCCAGGCCTTCAAGCCGTCCATTAGAGACAGCAGACTCCATTAGCAAAGAAACAGCGCCTTTCCCGCTGCCGGGAAACTCTGTCCGAGACGCCCCCATCCCGGGCAGCCACGCCGCCAGGTGCAGAGTGTGCCAGCCGCCCCCGCCGCCGCCGGCGTGCCCTGCCCTGGCCGCTGGTGAGGC
>CM072924.1:2056448-2118948 GCA_036971965.1 Nyctalus aviator
CACAGCCGGGCACACACCTGGGCACACACCTGGGCACACACCTGGGCACACAGCCAGGCACACACCTGGGCACACAGCCGGGCACACACCTGGGCACACACCCGGGCACACAGCCGGGCACACACCTGGCACCAGGCTGGGCTGGAGCCGGATGGGGGGGCTCAGGGCTCTGGCTTCCGGACTCCCCACCCGCAGGCTGGCTCCTGCGCTGGTTTTACCTGTCCCGGTCCTGTCCCACTGGAAACCAGGCCCTCTGCCTTCAGCGCGGCCTGGCCCCGGGCGGCCGGCCACCGCAGGTGAGTCTGGGGCAGCTGAGGGAGCATCCTCCCCGGGCCTCAGCTCCTAGGCTCGGCGGTGGGGCTGGGTGCCGAGCCGGGCGCTCCGGGCGGTGGGGTTGGAGATAGAAACCGATTCCACCACGTGGTGTGGCGGCGCCCGTGGCGCTGAAGGCCGAGAGGGCCCCCGGAATCCCTCTCGGCCTTTTGGCTAAGATCCAGTGCGGAAAGGGCCCCGGGGAGCTCAGCAGCAGCTCCCCAGGGAGGGTGGACACTCGGGGCTCCCGGACCAGTGCTCCCTCCACAGGCCAGCGCCCTCGAACCCAGAGCCTCCAGTGAGGGACTCTGGGCCTGGGGCCGGCCTGTGAGGGAGGGTCTCCGGCTCAGCCCCAGTGCTGGACCGGAGCAGGGGTGCCTGACAGGGTGACCTCACAGGACCCAGCCTGCCAACCAGGAGTGAGCTCCCCCTCCCCAGGCCCCTCCCTCCCCCCTCCCTCCCCTGGGATTTAAATATAAATATATTTTAAAGAGAGGAAGAGAGAGGGATAGAGTTAGAAACATTGATGAGAGAGAATCATCCATCAGTGCCTCCTGCACACTCCCTACTGGGGATGTGCCTGCTACCAAGGAACATGCCCTTGGCCAGAATCGAACCAGCGACCCTTCAGTCCACAGGCTGACGCTCTATCCACTGAGCCACACCGGCTAGGGCTCCCCTGGGATTTGACTTGGGGACGAACAGGGTCTGAGTGAGGCTTTCCCAGGCAGGCAGCTCCCCGCCAGCCCCTCCCCCTGCCCCTGCCCACGCTGCGAAGCTGGCAGCTTCCCCTGCCCTGGGCCCAGGCACCCGGCCGGAGGGCCAGGCTGTCCCGCCAAGAATCTGTCTTCAATCACCGCTTCCCGGTTTCCCAACAGAACGAGCCGGCCCCGCAGGAAACCCGGCCGATTGGCCTCAGAGCAACTCCGTCGGGGGGGGGGGGGGGGGGGGGGCCTTCCGGGCGGGGCAGCCCGAGCCCTCTCCCACATTCTGCATTCAGGGCCTCGTCCCAGCCAGGCCTCCCGCGCCCTGGGAGGCCACGGGCCCTCCGGTGAGAGGCCGGCTGCTGGCGCCTGCACGCGGGTCCGGGACCCGCGGGGACGGGCCGTGGACATCCTGTCTCCTCGGCCCCGGGAGCCCCGTCTCTCCATTTCCTGTGATGCTCGCTGTGGGCTTCCTGGCAGCGGCCTGGCCCAGTGGGCGAGTTCCCGCCCACACCTACGTTGCTGACAAGGAAAATATTTTGTTTTTTGTCCTGAATGAGCTTGGTCACCTACTTTCTTTGCATTTATTGAAATCATAGGATCTTTTAAATCTTTTTTTGTTGTTGTTGTTTCCTTCTGTTTAGGAAGGTGAACGCCTTCGGTGGTGTTTGAGTCTTAAGCCAAGCCCGCCTTTCTGGGAAAAGCCCTGATGTCACCTGCGTGGCGGTCTGTGTTCACGGTTTGCTGAGCGTGTGCCCAGGGCTCACACAGACGGCCTGAGTGACGCTGTCCCAATGTCCTCGCTCGCTCTAAAACCCGTCCCTGGCAGAGCGCGGCACCAGGCGGTTCTAACTCGTTAACAGCCTGTGGGGCGCTCTCCCCTCCGCTCCCGAGGGTTATAAGGGGGGTCCCCTCCCTTACGTGTGGGCGCTCCCCGGTCCCAGGAGCGGTGCCTGGGCAGCGCGCTCACCGAGAAGCCGCCTCCCGGTGTCAGAGCCCCCGCCTGCCAGGCTGCATTCCCCGCATGCCGGGCCACCCCCTCGCCGGCAGTCACCTCTCTGAGGCCGCGGGGATCTGTGTGTTTTGGTAAAATGGAGGGAAGGCTGTCTCGCTGTGAAATTCAAGAGAGAGAAGATGTGAAATGGATGCTTCAGAACGTGCTTCATTTCTCTGCACTCACGGCTTAAACTGCCACATACACACACCCCATACACACCACACACACACACACATACACAGCACACATACACACACGCACCACACACACACACCACACACACCACACACACACACAGTACACATATACACACAGCACACATACACACACCATACACACCACACACACACACAGCACACACACAGCACACACACACAGCACACATATACACACAGCACACACACCACATACACCACACACACACACACCACACACACAGCACACATATACACACAGCACACACACACCACATACACCACATACACCACACACAGCACACACACACAGTACACATACACACACAGCACACATACACACACCATACACACCACACACACACATACCACACACACCACACACACAGCACACATACACACACACACCACACACACCACATACACCACACACATACCACACACACCACACACACAAAGCACACATACCACACACACACACACGTGTATTAGTCCTGTAACTGGTACACGAGAGGCAGCTTCAGGAACGGTTGGATCCAGGGGCTCTGAGGATGCCATGGGCTGTTACGGCCCCCTCTCAGGCAGACCTGGCCCCAGTGCCGGGGAGGGCGCTGCCGGCACCTCCTGCCTCTGGCCCAGCACCCCCACCGGGAAGAGCGGGCTCCGGCAGGGATCCGGGCCGGCCTGCATCGGCCTGCAGGGCCCATTGTCGTTTCGGGACTCTCCGCTGTGGCCATGGCCGTCCCAGGACCACTGACCAGGCCAGGGTCACCGGCCCCGCCCGGAGCTGGGAGCACTGACCAGGCCAGGGTCTCCGCCCCCTCCCGGAGCTGGGAGCACTGACCAGGCCAGGGTCTCCGCCCCCTCCCGGAGCTGGGAGCACTGACCAGGCCAGGGTCGCCGGCCCCGGCCGGAGCTGGGAGCACTGACCAGGCCAGGGTCACCGGCCCCGGCCGGAGCTGGGAGCACTGACCAGGCCAGGGCCGCCGGCCCCGGCCGGAGCTGGGACCACTGACCAGGCCAGGGCCGCCGGCCCCGGCCGGAGCTGGGACCACTGACCAGGCCAGGGCCGCCGGCCCCGCCCGGAGCTGGGAGCACTGACCAGGCCAGGGCCGCTGGTCCCGCCTGGAGCTGGGACCACTGACCAGGCCAGGGCCGCTGGCCCCGCCCGGAGCTGGGAGCACTGACCAGGCCAGGGTCTCCGCCCCCTCCCGGAGCTGGGAGCACTGACCAGGCCAGGGCCGCCGCCCCCTCCCGGAGCTGGGAGCACTGACCAGGCCAGGGCCGCCGGCCCCGCCCGGAGCTGGGAGCACAGGGGCTGCGCAGGGGGAGGGCTCTCCAGAGGAGGCCGGGGTGCCGGGCGGGATGGGCACACGGACGTTGGCTCACCCTGGCTCCCGGCACTCCAGGGAGCAAAGCCGGCGGAGTCTGGGCCTGGCGCCGTCCCTGTCCCGCCCCACGGGCAGCTGGCTCCTGGGGGCAGAGCGGGCGCTTGTGGGTGACCTGCCTGTCCCCCGAGCTGCCGGCAGGAGGGGACCAGACGCTCATAAGGATCCCCCTGAACTGGCTCCGTGGGGACGGGCAGGGGGCCGGTGGCTGTGGGGTCACAGAGTGTGTGGGCGGGCACGGGGCGTGGCACCAGCAGCTGCAGGAGCACGCCGGGTGCTGCCCGCCCCCCCGCCCCCCGGGCGTGGCGAGAGACCCGGAGGAGGCGACCCCTCAGCAGGGCTTTCTAGGCCACGCCTGGCCCAGGGCGCTCCGCTCCCAGGAAGTGGAGTGGTGGGAGGGGCGGGGGTGACAGTGTGGCCCATGCTGTGGTCAGACAGGAGGCGGGGAGGAGGCGGTGGGAGGGTGCTGCTGGTGCACATCCTCTCAGCCCGGCCTGTGTGGCTCAGTGGTTGAGCAGTGACCTAGGAACGAGGAGGTCACGGTTGCATCCCCAGCCAGGGCACAGGCCAGTCGGGGGCGTGCAGGAGGCAGCGATCCATGACTCTCTCTCATACGGATGTTTCTATCTCTCCCTTCCCCTCTGAAATAAAAAATATATATTTAATAAAACCCAACAAACCCAAGCCCACTTTGTGCCCCTCCCCCCACGTAGGCAGAGACCTTCACCTGCCCCCAGCAGTACCCTGGGTCCCGTTCTGCCCACAGCTGAGCCCCCCGCGCTCCCCGCGCACCGCCCCCCCCTCCCGGCCTTCTGGCCTCTGCGCTGACCTGGCCGGGCGGGCGGGAACCAGGACCCATTCAGCCCTGAAGCCCACCCCCACCGGAGTCTGACTGTCCTTGGACATTCTCCAACTGCAGCCAGCAGGGGGCGCAGGTCCCGGCTTTGTACACTGCGAAAGCCATGGGCCCCTGTCCAGTGTGTGTGTGTGTGTGTGTGCACATGCGCGGGGGGGCGGGGGGGGGCGGGTCCAGTCCGCAGTGAGGCGATGGGAGTGTTAAAACCCACCTCATCAGCCGCCACAAACCCCCCCTTTCCCGGGAGGGTACGGCCGTGGTGGGCGGGCGGGGAGTCCCCGGGGCAGGAGAGGCGCAGAGCGGGTGGTCTCAGCGCCTCTGACCCATGCTGACCAGTGACACAGTGGCCGGGTGTGTGGGGGAGGCGGCCCCCACGTGTGTCCGGAGAGGCTCGCGGTCCTGGTGCAGGGCCGTCTCTCCGGGACTCGGCAGGGAGGCAGCGCTGCCATGGCCGCCAGAACCAGCCGTCACCAGCTGGGGGGCCACTGATCAGTCTGGGAGCCAGAATTCAAAATCAGGGTGTCATCTGGGCCACAAGCCGACATCTTCCTCCTCCCCCTCCTCACCCACTTCTCCTCCTCCTCCCTTCCTCCTTCTCCTCCTCCCCCTCCTCTTCCTCCTCCTCACCCACTTCTCCTCCTCCTCCCCCTCCTCTTCCTCCTCCTCCTCACCCACTTCTCCTCCTCCTCCCTTCCTCCTTCTCCTCCTCCCCCTCCTCTTCCCCTCCTCCTCCTCACCCACTTCTCCTCCTCCTCCTCCTCCTCTTCCTCCTCCTCCTCACCCACTTCTCCTCCTCCTCCCTTCCTCCTTCTCCTCCTCCCCCTCCTCTTCCTCCTCCTCCTCACCCACTTCTCCTCCTCCTCCCTTCCTCCTTCTCCTCCTCCCCCTCCTCTTCCCCTCCTCCTCCTCACCCACTTCTCCTCCTCCTCCCCCTCCTCTTCCTCCTCCTCCTCACCCCACTTCTCCTCTTCCTCCCTTCCTCCTTCTCCTCCTCCCCCTCCTCTTCCCCTCCTCCCCCTCACCCACTTCTCCTCCTCCTCCCCCTCCTCTTCCTCCTCCTCCTCACCCACTTCTCCTCCTCCTCCCTTCCTCCTTCTCCTCCTCCCCCTCCTCTTCCCCTCCTCCTCACCCACTTCTCCTCCTCCTCCCCCTCCTCTTCCTCCTCCTCCTCACCCACTTCTCCTCCTCCTCCCTTCCTCCTTCTCCTCCTCCCCCTCCTCTTCCCCTCCTCCTCCTCACCCACTTCTCCTCCTCCTCCCCCTCCTCTTCCTCCTCCTCCTCACCCACTTCTCCTCCTCCTCCCTTCCTCCTTCTCCTCCTCCCCCTCCTCTTCCTCCTCCTCCTGACCCACTTCACCTCCTCCTTCCTTCCTCCTTCTCCTCCTCCCCCTCCTCTTCCCCTCCTCCTCCTCACCCACTTCTCCTCCTCCTCCCCCTCCTCTTCCCCTCCTCCTCACCCACTTCTCCTCCTCCTCCTCCTCCTCTTCCTCCTCCTCTTCCTCCCCTTCCCCTCCTCCTCCTTCTCGCCCACTTCTCCTCCTCCTCCTCCTCTTCCCCTCCTCCTCCTCCTCTCCTCTTCCTCCTCCTCCTTTATTGATTTTAGAGAAAGAGGGAGAGGGAGGGAGGTATGGAAACATCCACGATGAGAGAGAATCATTGTCTGGCTGCCACTGGGGATCAAGCCTGCAGCCCGGGCCTGTGCCCTGACGGGGAATGGAACCGTGACCTCCTGGTTCACAGGTCGACGCTCCACCACTGAGCCACACAGTCAGGCCCTCAGCCCTTC
Organism: Nyctalus aviator; assembly: GCA_036971965.1. Taxonomy (NCBI): domain Eukaryota; kingdom Metazoa; phylum Chordata; class Mammalia; order Chiroptera; family Vespertilionidae; genus Nyctalus; species Nyctalus aviator. The sequence goes on from CM072924.1 coordinate 2,062,685, forward strand.
TGACGGCTCCAGGCAAGAACGCTCCCTGCCTCCTCCAGCCGCTGCCATGACGGTGCCCCGGGCTGGGCGCACCCTCCTGTCTCCATCGGCCACTCCCCTCTGGTGTCCGGCCCGGACTCCCCTCTTCTAAGCAGCAGGCATGTTGGGTGAGGGCCCCCCAGTCCGTATGGTCCCCCTGTTTCCAGTCAGATCACAGCACAGCTTCTGGGGCGGCCCTTTGGGGGACGCTCTTCACACAGTGAGCAACCGTCCGGGGCTCCTCCTCCTCCAGAGCCCGGCCACTCCCCAGCTCCCCTCACGGCCGGAGCACCGGCTCCCGGCTCCCGTCACGGCCGGAGCACCGGCTCCCGGCTCCCCTCACAGGCAGAGCACCGGCTCCCCAACTCCCCTCACAGCCGGAGAACCGGCCCCCAGCTCCCCTCACGGCCGGAGCACCGGCTCCCGGCTCCCCTCACAGTCAGAGCACCGGCTCCCGGCTCCCCTTGCGGCTGGAGCAGCAGGTGGGGGGGGGTGGGAGGGTGAGGGCCCAGGCAGAGGCCCTCGTCCTGCTCGGAGGGGGGACCGGCCTCTGTTCCCCATCCAGGCCTCTGGCTGCGGCCACTGTGCCCGGGGCCAGCTGGCAGCCGGGCGGCTCTGCGCCCCAGCTCCTGCCCCGGTGGTGGGGGGCCTGGGCTGCGCGGATGGCTCAGCGTGGCCCAGGGGGGCAGCGTGCGAAGCCAGGCGGGGGATGGGACTCCAGGAACAAAGAGGAGGCGGCAGCTGGGGAGGGGGAGGGGGAGGGGGTGCTGGCGCTGAGCCCCGCCCCGTTGGTGTCCGTGATGCTGAGCCCGCCCCGGCCCCCACAGTCCTCCCTGGGGCTGCTCTCAGGGCTGTGCTCAGGAGGGGTGGCGGGGGAAGGGCATGGTTGGGAAGGGGGTCTGAGAAGGGCTGGGTTCTGCCCCCCTTCCCCGCCGCGGGCGTGGGTGTTGGGGAGACCCGAAGGTGGGGGGGCATGGAGAGGTGCTGTCCCGGTCCAGTGAGATGGCCCCAAGCTCCTCAGGCTCCGCCCCTCTGGGGCCCCAAGACCCTCATGGTCTGCGTTTCTGTGGAAACTGTCCCGGCCGGCGGAGGGAGGCCGCTCTGGCCCAGCCTTGCCCAGCCCCCTCCCCGCCCCCCATCTCTGGCTGTGCTTGCTGAGTTTGTCCCAGACTGGCCATGGGATGTGACCAACAGAAGACAGAACACTGACGCCAGGAGGGGCAAGCTCAGTGCGAAGAATCCGTGGAAGCCCCGGGTTCGAATCCTGCTCTGGAGCCTCAGTGGCCTGGCCTGTGAAATGGGCGTGAAGTGTGCCCAGCCGGATGTGGGCTGTGGGAGGGGCTCGCTGGCCCAGGGGGCGGGGCTGGGCCAAGTGTCCAGACCCCTGGAGGAGGGGGGCAGGGGGCCTGGGCAGGGGCCTCTGCCAAGCCCTGCTCCCTGCGGGCCAGGAGCACAGCCTTCCTGGGAGGGGCGGTCCGTGACGGAGGCAGGAGAGCCGGATGGGGCCCCTGAGCCAGCTTCTCAGAAGTGGGCGACAGCAGCGGAGCGGGAAGGGCTGAGCAGGGTCTCGGACACGGGTGTTCTCTGCCTCGCGTTTCCAGGCTGTGGAATGGGACAGTCCTTCCTTGAGGCTGGTGTGTGTGGCGTACGGTTTCCGTGGAGCTGCTGTGTGCCCAGCCCGGCACCAGCCCCAGCGGCCACCCAGGCGTGATTGCTCCAGAGATGGGGGGCTCACTCCCAGGCTGCCAGCTGGAGAGAGAGCTTTCTCTCTCACTCCCCGCTCCCTCGCTCCGCCTCAGCCGGACCGTCCGGCTGGCCGTGCTCCTGGGCGGGCCGTGGCCGTGGCCGTGCTCCTCGGCGGGTCGGGGCCGGGGCCGGGCTCCTGGGCGGGTCGGGGCCGGGGCCGGGCTCCCGGGCGGGCCGGGGCCGGGGCCGGCGCAGAGTTCAGGCAGGAAGGTGGTCAGACCACACTGAGTGAATTAGGTCAGAGACCGCCATTTTACCCTTTTTCTTTACAAGCTGGGCCTGTCTTTTCACATCCTCCACCCTGGCTCTGCCTGGAGGGGCCACAGCGACACAGCGCCCCCACGGGGGGCCACAGCGACACAGCGCCCCCGAGAGGGGACGGCCTCGCCCTCCCCGGCTGTGGCCGCTGTCCAGCTCTGAGCCAGCGTGGCCGCGGCTCGGTTTCCACATGGAGCAGCCCCCCCCAGCCCGGCTCCATGGGGGGCCGTGGGGTCACCGCTCCCCCAGCTGCCTCCCCCCCTGCTCCCCGACAGGCGCTGTCCCCCCTGGACCTGCGAGGCCCATGTCTGGGCTGAGCCCTGCGGGCGGCCGGGGGGAGGGAAACGGGAGTGGCCGGCCCTCCATGGACTCCTGTCTGCGGCCAGCAGGGCCGGGGCCCACCACGGGGCTCCAGGCCGGACAGTGCCCTCAGCCCGAGCTCAGAGCCAGCTCCGCGGCCGGGGCGGGCGGGTGTTCCGGGCTCCTGGCAGCTCGGAGAGCTTTCTCCGGCTCCCCTCTCTGTGCCCAGCCCCCGCAGGCACCCGGACCCTCCCCCCGCCCAGCACTGGCCTCTGGGGGGGGAGGGGGGACACGCAGTGCACCAGGTTCTCTGTGAAACGGAAACATCTGCGGGCGCTGGGGAGGAAGCAAGTGGCCGAGGCAGCGAGGGCGATGGCGGCTGTTCTGGGAGGAGGCGGAGGGCTGTGGGCCGGGTCTCCCCTACCCTCCCCTTTGTTCCCCTCCCTCCACTCTGTTCCCCTCCTCTCTCCTCCCCTCTCCTCCCCTCCCCAGTGGTGCCCACACCTCTCCTCCTCCTCCTGTGACCCTCCCCTGTCCCACCCACAGGTCGGGGTGCCCTGGCCGGGGCTGTAGGCCTGGGTCCGGGGCTTCTCCAGCAGGCGCTGCCCCGGGTGCTCCTCCTCTGTGGGCACCTCATCCCTCACCAGCTTTTCAGTGGGCCCAGGCCCCTCCCTTTGTAGGCCTGGTCCTCCCAACTGCCCTTCCCTGCCCTCCCCTGCCGGCCTGATCGCCCACCACTGCCCTCCCCTGCCGGCCTGATCGCCCACCACTGCCCTCCCCTGCCGGCCTGATCGCCCACCACTGCCCTCCCCTGCCGGCCTGATCGCCCACCACTGCCCTCCCCTGCTGGCCTGGTCCTCCCAACTGCCCTTCCCTGCCGGCCATCTTGTGGTGCCATCTTTGACCACATGGGGGCGGCCATCTTGTGTGTGTTGTGATGGTCAGTTTGCATATCACCTCTTTGTTGTATAGGCCGTCTTTATAGAGAGGAAGAGCTACAGAGGGTGAGGGGGGTCCTGCCCCGGAGCGTCTGTGCTGAGGAGTTGGGGTGTGAATTCACCCACCGCAACATTCCGCACCCCACGCTGCTGGGTATGGAGGCTTTCTCAGGGGCACATCCATCCGCCTCTGTCCGCTCTCCTGCCTCTGGAGGCGGGGTGGGGCTGCACAGCCCAAGCTCCTGATCGGGGACCACACCCCCCCGGGCTCCCCGCATTGGAACGAGCGCTCTGATCACTCAGGACTGTGCGAGGCCCAGCAGTCCTGTGCCAGGAACCGGGAGGGCGGGGGTTGGGGGGGGGCAGGGACCAGTGGAGAGTTTCTACCACCTCACACCGACCTCAGGTGGAGGACCCACTCACGGAGCAGGTGGGGGATGGCTGTGGTTGGGGGGATGTGTATCCCTGAGAGCCAGCCAGTTTAGGCCCAGTTTGGGGTGTGTCTGTCCTCTCTCTGAGTCCTCCCTTCCCCTGGCTCAGCAGGGACCCCAGGCTGGGCCTCCCTCCATCCCCATCCCCAGGCTGGGGCCCTCCCTCCATCCTTGTCCCCGGGGCCCTCCCTCCATCCCCATCCCCAGGCTGGGGCCCTCCCTCCATCCCCGTCCCCAGGCCGGGGCCCTCCCTCCATCCCTGTCCCCAGGCCGGGGCCCTCCCTCCATCCCCATCCCCAGGCCGGGGCCCTCCCTCCATCCCCATCCCCAGGCTGGGGCCCTCCCTCCATCCCCGTCCCCAGGCTGGGGCCCTCCCTCCATCCCCGTCCCCAGGCTGGGGCCCTCCCTCCATCCCTGTCCCCAGGCCGGGGCCCTCCCTCCATCCCCGTCCCCAGGCTGGGGCCCTCCCTCCATCCCCATCCTCAGGCTGGGGCCCTCCCTCCATCCCTGTCCCCAGGCTGGGGCCCTCCCTCCATCCCCATCCCCAGGCTGGGGCCCTCCCTCCATCCCTGTCCCCAGGCTGGGGCCCTCCCTCCATCCCTGTCCCCGGGGCCCTCCCTCCATCCCCATCCCCAGGCCGGGGCCCTCCCTCCATCCCCATCCCCAGGCTGGGGCCCTCCCTCCATCCCCATCCCCAGGCCGGGGCCCTCCCTCCATCCCCGTCCCCAGGCTGGGGCCCTCCCTCCATCCCCGTCCCCAGGCTGGGGCCCTCCCTCCATCCGTGTCCCCAGACTGGGCCTCCCTCCATCCCTGTCCCCGGGGCCCTCCCTCCATCCCCATCCCCAGGCTGGGGCCCTCCCTCCATCCCCATCCCCAGGCTGGGGCCCTCCCTCCATCCCTGTCCCCAGGCTGGGGCCTTCCCTCCATCCCCGTCCCCAGGCTGGGGCCCTCCCTCCATCCTTGTCCCCGGGGCCCTCCCTCCATCCCCGTCCCCAGGCCGGGGACCTTGGCACCACTTGGCTTAGGGCAGGGATGGCCCGTTTGCTCTGTGGGGTCTGGCTCACTCTCTGGGAGACTGAGCTGTGAAATCAGGGCAAAGAGCGGCGCTGACTCTTCCCCTCATAACTCTGTGTGTTTGGCTGGATCATCCCCTCCCACACCCTGCTCAGCCTGGAGCCACCATCCATCCATCAACCGCATCCACACAGGCCATCCCCATCCATCCATCCCCAGCCCAAACAACATCACTGATGGCCTTTCTAGGCTCCAAAAACCACCCACCCATCGACCCATCCATCCATCTACCCATCCATCCATACACCTATCCTCACATCCATCCATCCATGCATCCATCCATCCATCCATCCATCCATCCATCCACCCAATCATCCATCCACCCACCCATCCATCCATCCACCCACCCATCCATCCATCCATCCACCCACTCATCCATCCATCCATCCATCCACCCATCCAATCATCCATCCATCCATCCATCCATCCATCCATCCATCCATCCACCCATCCATCCATCCATCCATCCATCCATCCATCTACCTACCCATCCAATCATCCATCCATCCATCCATCCACCCAATCATCCATCCATCCATGCATCCATCCATCCACCCATCCATCCATCCATCCACCCATCCATCCATCCACCCACCTATCCTCACATCCATCCATCCATTTATCCATCCATCCATCCATCCAGCCAGCCACTTATCCATCTATCTACCCATCTATCCATCCATCCATCCATCCATCCATCCATCCATCCATCCACCCATCTATCCATCCATCCACCCATTCATCCACTCATCCACCCATCCACCCATCCATCCACCCATCCATCCATCATCCATCCATCCATCCATCCACCCATCTATCCATCCATCCACCCATTCATCCACTCATCCACCCATCCACCCATCCATCCACCCATCCATCCATCCTGCCATCCATCCATCCACCCATCCAACCACCCATCCACCCATCCACCCATCCATCCACTCATCCATCCATCCATCCATCCATTCATCCAACCACCCATCCACCCATCCACCCATCCATCCACCCATCCATCCATCCATCCATCCATCCATCCATCCATCCATGCATCCATCCATCCACCCACCCTCACATCTATCCATCCACCCATCCATCTACCCATCTACTTATCCATCTATCCATCCATCCACCTGTCCATCTGCCCATCCATCCATCCATCCATCCACCCACCTATCCTCACGGCTCCCGGGTCCTCACAACAGAGCAGGTGCCGGTGCTTCGCTCCTCTCCTGGAGGAACCACATCAGCAGAGGGACAGACTCCGGGGCCTGTCCCTTCGCCGGCTGACCATCTGGTGGTGTCTACTTTCGTTGACTATTGGGAATAGCGCTGCTGCTGATCGCTGGGTTTTGTATTCTCCGAGCCTGTGTTCAGCGGGGGAAGTGCCGGGACTGATGTGTGACTTTCTGAGGAAACACCAGCTGGTTTTCAGAATGACTGCTCCAATGTCCACCCCCCGCAACGCATTAGAGTCCTAACAGCTCCCACCTGTCAACACTGTTCTGTCTCTTTCCTCTCCTCTCCCTCCCTCCCTCCCTTCCTTCCGTTTTCAGTGTAGCCATCCTAGCAGCTGTGAAGGGGTATCTCACGGTTTTGATTCTCATTTTCCTGATGACTAACAATGCCAAGCATCTTTTCACGTGCTTATCAGCCACCGGAATGTCATTTGCAATCATGCCTCCAAATTATTTGATCGTTTTTTAACTGGGTTGTTTGTTTTCTTTAATTGTTGAGTTGTAACAACTTTTTAAATATTCTTTGAAGCATAAAATGTTTTAATAAAAAAAATAGTTCGTTGGTTTTGAGAGTGAGAGGAAGGGAGAAGAGCTCAACATGGATCAGCTGCCTCCTGAACGCCCCTCCCGCCAGAGGCCCTGATTGAACCAGCACCCCCCGTGTGCAGGACAGCGCCCACCCAATGGGCCACATCACTTGTTGGGGGCCCTGGGCGGGGGGGCGCCACTCACCAGCCTCAGGTTCCCTTTTTGTTTATTTTTAATTATATTTTGTTGATTTTTTATTACCGAGAGGAAGGGAGAGAGAGATAGAGAGCTAGATCATCGATGAGATAGAAACATCAAGCAGCCGGGACCGGTTTGGCTCAGTGGTAGAGCATCAGCCTGTGGACTGAAAGGTCGTGGGTTCGATTCCAGTTGAGGGCATGTACCTTGGTTGCAGGCACATCCCCAATAGGGGGTGTGCAAAAGGCAGCTGATCGATGATTCTCTCATCGATGTTTCTAACTCTCTATCCTCTCTTCTTCTCTGTGAAAAATCAATAAAATACATTAAAAAAAAAAAAAAGAAAAGAAACAAGCAGCTGCCTCCTGCACACCCGCTGATGGGGATGTACATGCCCTTGATTGGACTGGAATCGAACCCGGGACCCTTCAGTCCGTAGGCCCACGCTCTATCCACTGAGCCAGACTAGCCAGGGTAAGTAGCTGCCTTGTTTGAGCAGCAGGGAACCCCTGCCTCACATCCGGCCCGGCCCCACCCCCTTACCAGGCGCCACGCTCCGCCTGCTCAAGGCTGTGCCGCCTTCTCCCTGCCGGCCACCAGGTGGCAGCAGAGCCCCACGGATCCCACCGCGGGCAGCCCCGGCGGCAGGTGCGGGTTTAAGGATGAAAGCGCGCGTGAACCTCCCCGCCTCCCCCCTCCCCACCCCGCACTCATCCATTCACCCACCCACCCATCCAGCGCACCCGCCGCGCGTGGGGAGCAGGAGGCCCCGGGCCCAGCGTGGAGGTGGGTGCGGGCGGTGGAGGGAGGCGGGTGGCCAGGGGGTCAGGGTCACGGCCCGCGGAGGCGGAGCGGTGGGCAGCCCCGGCTCAGCCCGCTGTCCGGTGGGGGCTCGCCCCGGCTCAGGGCTCCGGGCAGCGGCTCCCACAGCAGGGCCAGCACGTGATGGCGGGCCCAGTGCGGGTGAAGGCGAGGGCCTTGTTCCAAAACAGTGCAAGGTCAGTGGTGACAGCAGAGTAGAGGCCCGTGGGCCCCCCGACCCCACCGTCCACAACGCCCTCAGCCTCTGTCCTCTGGGTGCTCACAGGGTGCTCACAGCGTCCCGGGGTGGGGGGGGGGGAGAGGGAGCTGTGCAGATGCCCATTTTACAGATGCAGAAACTGAGGTTCAGGGAGGAAAGGGACCTCCCAGAGCCACCATCTCTTCCATCTCCCAGGCTTCCTCCCTTTCTCATCTCAGGAGCGGGCATGGGCCCTGGCCCTGGGCTGGGGCTGCCTCGCCCCTCAGATCCCGTTTCCCCAGGGCGGGGGTTGGGGTGGGGGGGAGAGGACTCCCTGAGAGAAGGAGGCCGGGTTCAGCAGTTAGTGATGACAGGATACAGCTGGAGGCTGCTAGACACATGGCTTGTTGGCATCGCACCGGCCCAGACTCCTGGGGACTGACTCCGCTGTCAGTGCCAACGGCTCTCTCAGCGACCCTGGGCCTGGAAGGCGCTGCGGCCAGCCGGGGGTGCCGTCTACTCACTCACCCATCCATCATCCATCATCCATCATCCATCATCCATCATCCATCATCCATCATCCACCATCCACCATCCACCATCCACCATCCACCATCCACCATCCATCATCCACCATCCACCATCCATCATCCATCATCCATCATCCATCATCCATCATCCATCATCCATCATCCATCCATCCATCATCCATCATCCATCATCCATCATCCATCCATCCATCCATCATCCATCATCCATCCATCCATCCATCATCCATCATCCATCATCCATCATCCATCCATCCATCCATCATCCATCATCCATCATCCATCCATCCATCCATCATCCATCATCCATCCATCCATCATCCATCATCCACCATCCATCCATCCACCCTTCCATCCATCATCCATCATCCATCATCCATCCATCATCCATCCATCATCCATCCATCCATCATCCATCATCCATCATCCATCATCCATCCATCCATCCATCATCCATCATCCATCATCCATCATCCATCATCCATCCATCCATCCATCATCCATCCATCCATCCATCATCCATCATCCATCATCCATCATCCATCCATCCATCCATCATCCATCATCCATCCATCATCCATCATCCATCCATCATCCATCATCCATCATCCATCATCCATCATCCATCCATCCATCCATCATCCATCATCCATCATCCATCATCCATCATCCATCATCCATCATCCATCCATCCATCCATCATCCATCATCCATCCATCCATCCATCATCCATCCATCCATCCATCATCCATCATCCATCATCCATCCATCCATCATCCATCATCCATCATCCATCATCCATCATCCATCATCCATCATCCATCCATCCATCCATCATCCATCATCCATCATCCATCATCCATCATCCATCATCCATCATCCATCATCCATCCATCCATCCATCATCCATCATCCATCATCCATCATCCATCATCCATCCATCCATCCATCATCCATCATCCATCCATCCATCCATCATCCATCATCCATCATCCATCATCCATCCATCCATCCATCATCCATCATCCATCCATCCATCCATCATCCATCATCCATCATCCATCCATCCATCATCCATCATCCACCATCCATCCATCCACCCTTCCATCCATCATCCATCATCCATCATCCATCCATCATCCATCCATCATCCATCATCCATCCATCATCCATCATCCATCATCCATCATCCATCCATCCATCCATCATCCATCATCCATCATCCATCATCCATCATCCATCATCCATCATCCATCCATCCATCCATCATCCATCCATCCATCCATCATCCATCATCCATCATCCATCATCCATCATCCATCCATCCACCCTTCCATCCATCATCCATCATCCATCCATTCATCCATCATCCATCATCCATCATCCATCATCCATCCATCCATCCATCATCCATCATCCATCATCCATCATCCATCCATCCATCCATCATCCATCATCCATCCATCCATCCATCATCCATCCATCCATCCATCATCCATCATCCATCATCCATCCATCCATCATCCATCATCCATCATCCATCATCCATCATCCATCATCCATCCATCCATCCATCATCCATCATCCATCATCCATCCATCCATCATCCATCATCCATCATCCATCATCCATCCATCCATCCATCATCCATCATCCATCATCCATCATCCATCCATCCATCATCCATCATCCATCATCCATCCATCCATCCATCATCCATCATCCATCATCCATCATCCATCCATCCATCATCCATCATCCATCATCCATCATCCATCCATCCATCCATCATCCATCATCCATCATCCATCATCCATCCATCCATCATCCATCATCCATCATCCATCATCCATCCATCCATCATCCATCATCCATCATCCATCATCCATCCATCCATCCATCCATCATCCATCATCCATCATCCATCATCCATCATCCATCATCCATCATCCATCCATCCATCATCCATCATCCATCATCCATCATCCATCATCCATCCATCCATCATCCATCATCCATCCATCCATCCACCATCCATCCATCATCCATCCATCCACCATCCATCATCCATCATCCATCCATCCACCCATCATCCATCATCCATCATCCATCATCCATCATCCATCCATCATCCATCATCCATCATCCATCATCCATCATCCATCATCCATCCATCCATCCATCATCCATCATCCATCATCCATCATCCATCATCCCACCATCCCTCCATCCATCCATCATCCATCATCCATCATCCATCATCCATCCATCCATCATCCATCCATCATCCATCATCCATCATCCATCATCCATCCATCCATCATCCATCATCCATCATCCATCCATCATCCATCATCCATCCATCCATCATCCATCATCCATCATCCATCATCCATCATCCATCCATCCATCCATCATCCATCATCCATCATCCATCCATCCATCCATCCATCATCCATCATCCATCATCCATCATCCATCCATCATCCATCCATCCATCATCCATCTATCCATCCATCATCCATCCATCCATCCATCATCCATCCATCCATCCATCCATCATCCATCATCCATCCATCCATCCACCCATCATCCATCCATCCATCATCCATCCATCCATCCATCCATCCATCATCCATCCATCCATCCATCATCCATCATCCATCATCCATCATCCATCATCCATCCATCCATCCATCATCCATCATCCATCATCCATCATCCATGCATCCATCCATCCATCCATCCATCACCCATCCATCATCCATCCACCATCCATCCACCATCCATCCATCATCCATCCACCCATCATCCATCCACCCATCCATCCACCCACCCATCCATCCATCCTTCCATCCACCATCCATCCATCATCCATCCACCCATCATCCATCCACCCATCCACCCATCCATCCATCCATCCATCCTTCCATCCATCCATCCATCCATCCAACTTCCATCCATCCACCATCCATCCATGCATCCATCCATCCATCCATCCATCACCCATCCATCATCCATCCATCCATCATCCATCCATCCATCCATCCACCCACCCATTGGAGCTCAGGGAGCACCCTATCAGGCTCCAGGCCACAGTCCCAGGCAGGATGCAGAGGGGCCATGGGGGGTCGGAAACTCCAGGTGCCCATAGAGTGCCCCCCCTACCGAGGCCCCTCCTCTCCCTGGGCCTGGCCTGAAGGCGCCCTGGAAGGAGTCAGGTCTAGCTTATTTCTGCGTTTCAAGGGCCAGACCTTCAGGGCGACACCTGGGGCTGAGGGAGGGCTGGGAGAGGGACGAGGGAGGGACGAGGGAGGGACAGGGAGGGCTGGGGGAGGGTAGAGGAAGGGATGAGGGAGGGTTGAGGAAGGGAAGAGGGAGGAACGAGGGAGGGCTGAGGGAGGGACAGGGAGGGCTGGGAGAGGGATGAGGGAGGGTTGAGGGAGGGAAGAGGGAGGAATGAGGGAGGGACAGGGAGGGCGGGGAGAGGGATGAGGGAGGGAAGAGGGAGGGCTGGGGGAGGGATAGGGAGGGATAGGGAGGGCTGGGGAAGGATAGGGAGGGATAGGGAGGGATAGGGAGGGCTGGGGAAGGATAGGGAGGGATAGGGAGGGTTGGGGGAGGGATAGGGAGGGTTGAGGGAGGGAAGAGGGTGGAATGAGGGAGGGACAGGGAGGGCTGGGAGAGGGATGAGGGAGGGAAGAGGGAGGGCTGGGGGAGGGATAAGGAGGGAGGGAGGCTGGGGAAGGATAGGGAGGGTTGGGGGAGGGATAGGGAGGGCTGGAGAGGGATAAAGAGGGATAGGGAGGGAAAGGAGGGTTGGGGGAGGGATAGGGAGGGACAGGGAAGGCTGGGGGAGGTATAGGGAGGGAAGAGGGAGGGACAGGGGGGACAGGGAGGGCTGGGGGAGGGATAGGGAGGGAAGAGGGAGGTACAGGAGGGACAGGGTGGGCTGGGGGAGGGATAGGGAGGGCAGAGGGAAGGATAGGGAGGGACAGGGTGGGCTGGCGGAGGGATAGGGAGGGCTGGGGGAGGGACGAGGGAGGGTGCTGTAGGACGGGAGGCTGGTGGTGAGGGGTAGGCTGTGGAGCATATTGGGGAGCAGTGTGGGCCCTCCTGTGCCACCCCCACACTAGGCTGGCCCCCCCCCCGCATTGTGGGACAGACCCGGCCGCGGAGAGGTGCTCAGAGAATGCAGGAGAGTGAGGGGCTAGCCCCGGCCAGAGGAGGAAAGCCCGCTGCCCTCTGCCTGCCTCCTCTCCTGGCCCTGCCCCCTGCCAGGCTGGCGTCGCCTTTGCTGGGAGTGGAGAAGGGGGTGGGCCCCAGTCTTCCTGTGGCCCGAGGCCACCAGCAGGGAGGTTGGCCGTCCTGTTCCCGGAGGGAAGGGAAACTCCCACCGAGTTCTCAGTCAGAGCGAGTGAGGGTGACAGGGGCTGAGGGGCTGGCAGAGACGCTGGTGCTATTCTCAGAATGTCCACCAGTGGTTCCCTGACCAGGGTGCTGTTCCAAGAATGCACACAAGAGGGCGCGCTATTGCCACCACTCCCTGGCGGGGTGCTGTTAACAGAATGCCCACAGAGGGCGCCAGTATACCCGCCAGACTCTGGTGACCAGAGGGCACTATTGCATCACCTGCCTGCAAGGGCCCGAGGCCGCTGGGACTGACAGTTGGGTTGCCTTTGGAAGGTTTTGCTGAGTGTCTCCGGCCTCAGTTTGCTGCACTGGGGAATGGGGGCGTCCAGGGCCTGTGCGTGGGGGACGGGGGTGTGGGGGTGTGTGTGGGGGTCAGGTATGGGGTGAATCTGGCATGTGCAGGTGCTCAGCCAACATGCCCGTTCCCAGCTCCCCCTCCATCTCTCCCACCCTTGTGCTTCCTCCCTCCTCCTCCCCTGCCTCCCCTTCCTACCACCTCCTCCCGGGGCCCTGGTGCCCTCCCTCCTGATGGCTTCACTCAGTAGGACTCGGTGGTGCCAGCAGGTCCCGCCTCCACGCCTGTGCCCACATGGCATCGTGTTCTCTGTGTTCCCTTCTCCTCTCCCCACTTTCTGTCCACTCCCAGCCCCGTTCATCTTTCTAATCTCAGCACAAAGCGGGCCTCCTCCGGGAAGCCCGCCCCGGTTTCCTCGCCAGCATGCTTTTCTTCCCCTGGAACCCCGCACCCCGAGCCTGCCCTCCTCCTGGCGTGGGTCCCTCCCTCCCGCCTGCGGGGGTCACATGGGTGCGACGGTCACAGCTCCCTCTGTCCGGCACCGGACTCGGATCTGGGGGCCCCGTGCCCAGCCTGGCCTGAGCAGGCGTTCTGGGCACGCTCAGCGCGGCCCGGGCCCCGGGCAGCACGGACGAGGCGAGTGGAGTCGCTGACCCTGAAACAGGCCCCCGGCGGCCCCTGTGCGCACGGTGGACCGAGCACGGGGACTCGCCAGCGTGTCCAGCTCCTGCCACACGGCGCTTCCCGAAGTCTCCCGCTTTAACGCGATGTCAGCGGGGAAGAACACGCGATAAATAACTCAACGTGCAGTGGCACTTAATTTTAAAGCGAGCCTCTCACAGTTGTGTAAAAACGTTTTCCAGACTCGCTCAATAGAAGCTAATTTGGCCACCGGGGAAAGCTGGCAATGAAACCACCGTCCGCAGTGTGCTCACACAGAGTCCCCCCACCCCCCGCATCCCCACAGGGCGCGGGAGGGGGCAGCGGGCGCCCGCCTTCGCTGAGACACTCCGTGCTGTCAGTGTGGTTGTCCGTAAATCAATAGTTAGCCCCCGTCCTGAGAAACAGGGGAGCTGTGTGTGAGGGTCCCCTTTCTGGTCCGCAGGCGGGGGTGGGGGCACGGGCACCTCCCTCCTGCCGCCCACCTGGCCCCCCAGGGAGCCTTCCTCAGACGGGGCTCCTGGACACCTGCCCCTCCCCAGAGCCAGAGAGGCAGCAGCTGTCCAGGATGATGCAGCTCGGTTGCCAGGTAACAGTGGTCACCATAGCAACGCTGCTTCCCGGGAGGGAGCGGGAGCCTCAGCACCCACCTGCGGAAGAGGGGACGGGAGGCAATGGCGGGGCTCGGCCCTGTCCCCCCACGGGATGGCCAGGGCCTCCTGGGCCTCTGTCCCCACCTCCTTCCTGGGCGGGGCTGTGGGGGAGGCACAGGCTGTGGGGGGGGGGTCAGGGCTCTGGTCTGCTCCTCTCCTCTCCCACCAGTCCCCTTGTGCCCCTGTCTCTGGGCCTCAGTTTCCCCATCTGCCCAAGGGGGTGGTGACGGCCACTCTTCCTGCCCCATTTGCAGGTGTCTGCCCCGTGCCAGGCTGCCCGTGGCCAGGCTGCCCCTGACTGTCTGGCTCGGTGTGAGGCGCACAACCAGAAATCGCCAGGGATTGCCGGAACCAACAGGGCGCCCGGGGGACGCCAGGGTGGAGGAGGAGCCCGGGCCCGCTCCGCCCGCAGCGCTGGCTCACCGACCGGTCTCCCCGCCTCCCCCTGGGGCGGCCTCCGCAGCAAAGCTGTGGGCTGAGGCCACCGGGGAGCACGGGGGTCACTGCCCGCACCCGGCCTGGGGAGATTGGGGTCACTGCCTGCACCCGGCCTGGGGAGATTGGGGGTCACTGTCACATGCCTGGAGCATGGAGCCTGGAGCACGGAGCCTGGAACATGGAGCCTGGAGCACGGAGCACCAAGCCTGGAGCATGGAGCACCGAGCCTGGAGCATGGAGCCTGGAGCACGGAGCACAGAGCACGGAGCATGGAGCACGGAGCACCGAGCCTGGAGCAAGGAGCCTGGAGCATGGAGCATGGAGCACGGAGCATGGAGCACGGAGCACGGAGCCTGGAGCATGGAGCACGGAGCACAGAGCCTGGAGCACAGAGTCTGGAGCACGGAGCACCGAGCACGGAGCACGGAGCATGGAGCACGGGTGGGAGGCAGGCTTGGGCTGTGGCAGGGAAGAGGCACACACATCAGTCCTGATGCCCCACGTTAGTGTTATTCAAAGTGTTCTAATTAAAGCCTCAAGCTTGCGATGAAATAGTGGCAGTTACAAAGACGAATAACTGCATAATAAATATTAATTTGCATCATGGCAACGAGGCCCAGAAGCATCCTGCTGATCAGCGAGAGTTAGCTCTTTCCACTCCGGTGGGGAGGGGGGGAGGGCCAGCAGCGGTGAATGACAGGTGGGCTGGGTGGGCGGTGCCAGGTGCCAGGCGCTGGGCTGGGGGTGGGGGGCGGGCAGGCAGGGGGACAGCACAGCGAGGCCACAAGCACTCATTGTCTCCCTGCGGCCTGCTGTGGGGGGCCCAGCAGTGAGCCAGAGGGCCGTCCCTGCCCTGCAGCCCAGGCCCGGGGGGGGGTGGGGGGACGGACCAGGCATTGAGCCAGAGGTCGGACGGGGTCAGGGAGCGGGGAGCCAGGAGAGAGCCGGCCGTGGGAGGAGGGCTTGGGGGCTGCTCAGAGGGAGCCGACTTCGCACTGAGGATCCGAGGGCCGGGGGCTGGGCAGGGGCTCTGGCTGAGGCTGGCTCCCGGATGCCAGCGGGCAGGCCTCCGAGACCCTCTCCCCCCTCCCCGCTCCCCGCCCCCCGCCCCCCACGTCAGTTCAGGGAGAAGGAGGCCCAGAGGGGGGAGCCAGAGCCCTTTGTTCAGAGCAGCAGCCCCAGCCCCGTCCTGGCCGAGCCCCTGAGCATCTCCGAGTCCTGATGCCCCCCTCCCTGTGACATGGAATCCCGTCATTCAGAGTGACGCCTCGCCCGGGGGAAGCCTGAGGCACTCGCTTGTCCGAACAGGCTTCCGGAGAGCACGGCCCCATGGAAGAGAAAAAGAACGAAAGGACAGTGAAGTCCTGAGGAAGAATCACTAAGGAATTGTTAAAATAATAATAATGCGAAGTGATGTGAAAAAATAGCAAATAACGTTTCAGAACATAACAGAGAACTGAAATGCATAAAGGTCACGATATATATTTACATGCTGTACGTGAGGGCCAGGACCATAGAGATGGGATGGGAGGTGGGGGGAGCATGTATGGGGGGGGAGCACGGGGCGGGGCGGGCTCCTCCCTCTGGCGGCTCCTCCTGCAGACGCAGGTCTGCCGGGCCCTGTTAGACGGGGCCCCAGAGGGCTGGTGTCTGCCCATCCTGTCCCCTGCAACCCGACCCCACTCTGTTCTGCCCCCCCCCATGGCCCTGAGCCCCTGACCCAGAGTCTGAGGGAGCCCTCGGCCCCAGGACAGCCTGGAGCACGTGCTGTGGAGCCGGTGGGCTGGGCGGTGGGAGGTGGGGGGTCTGAGCTGGTCCCCGGGCCGCAGGGGCAGCCACTCCCCTGGAGGCGGTGAGGGCCGGGAGCCGTGCCGTCCCGGGGATGTCTGACCAGACGGGCCAGCCGCCCAGTGGCCGTGGGTATTTACCCGCCAAACACGGGCGCCCGTCGCCATGGCAGCCGCCCGCTGCAGGAATGCGCCCTCTGCCCGGCACCTGGCGTTTCTCGGCGCTGTCTCAGCGGCCGCTGCCCGATCGATGCTGTGATCGTCCCGCCCGGAGGGAGACCGAGGGGGCGAGGCCTCGGACCCAGCAGGGATGGCCCGCGCGGGGAGGGGTGTCCGGGTGGAGGCCTGCCCCGCCCACCGGAGCTCCGTCCTCTGGGTCCGCCCGTCCCGGCGGCTCCGGGGGCCGGGGCGGGACCTGCGGGGGCACCGGGCCCGCGGGCCGGGTCCGGGGCTGCGCCTCCCGACCTCAGCTGCCCCGTCTGTGAAACGGGTCTCACGGCCTCCGCCTCTGCGGGCTGGGGGGACTGGAGGGACGGCAGGTGCTGCCTCACCTGGCCGCCTCGCCTCCTGCCCGTCCATGTGCGCCATCCCCTCCCTCCCCCTCCTCCTCCCTCTCCCCCTCCCCCCTCTCCCCCTCCCTCTCCTCCCCCCTTTATCCCCCTCCATCCCTCCCCTCCCCCTCCTCAGTGGCTCCTCTGGCCGGCCTTGTGGAGCAGCTGGCTGTTCCCCGGGCAGCCGCTCCTCCCCCAGCCTGGCTGCTCCCAGGCCCTGAGCGCCTGCAGGGCCTCCTGGGAGTCTGAGCTCCTGACCCACGCGGCCCCTCGACGCTCGGCTCCGGGCAGGGGCTCACGGCTCGGCGGGGCCTCCCGGCCGGGACCTGGTCGCCACGTGGTCCCGGGGAGGGGGGCGGTGTGGGGGGACAGCCACTGAGTCTCCCGGTCTGCGGGCTGCGCCTGTGGGCACCCAAAGCCACGGGGCCCCGGCTGCAGGGCGCTGTCCCTGGTGCTGCCCGCAGCGGCCGCTGGAGCTCCATGGCCTGGGTGCTGTCTCCCCAGATGCTGTCTCCCCAGATGCTGCTCCCCAGATGCTGCTCCCCAGATGCTGCTCCCCAGATGCTGTCTCCCCAGATGCTGTCTCCCCAGATGCTGCTCCCCAGATGCTGTCTCCCCAGATGCTGTCTCCCCAGATGCTGCTCCCCAGATGCTGTCTCCCCAGATGCTGTCTCCCCAGATGCTGTCTCAGAGTGGGAGGGGAGGGGACAGCCAGCTGTGGGGGGGAGGGGACAGGCCGGGGAGGGGACAGGCCTGGGAGGGGACAGGCCTGGGAGGGGACAGGCCGGGGAGGGGACAGGCCGGGGAGGGGACAGGCCTGGGAGGGGACAGGCCGGGGAGGGGACAGGCCGGGGAGGGGACAGGCCTGGGAGGGGACAGGCCGGGGAGGGGACAGGCCGGGGAGGGGACAGGCCTGGGAGGGGACAGGCCTGGGAGGGGACAGGCCGGGGAGGGGACAGGCCGGGGAGGGGAAAGGACGGGGAGGGGAAAGGCCGGGGAGGGGACAGGCCGGGGAGGGGACAGGCCGGGGAGGGGACAGGCCGGGGAGGGGACAGGCCGGGGAGGGAACAGGCCGGGGAGGGGACAGGCCGGGGAGGGGAAAGGACGGGGAGGGGACAGGGTGGGGAGGGGACAGGCCGGGGAGGGGACAGGCCGGGGAGGGGACAGGCCGGGGAGGGGAAAGGACGGGGAGGGGAAAGGACGGGGAGGGGACAGGACGGGGAGGGGAAAGGACGGGGAGGGGACAGGCCTGGGAGGGGACAGGCCTGGGAGGGGACAGGCCGGGGAGGGGACAGGCCGGGGAGGGGACAGGCCGGGGAGGGGACGGCCTGCTGAGGGGCAGCGCCCTGGCCAGCGGGAAGCCAGGACAGAGTCAGGCCAGGCGGCTGTGCCTCCCGGACCCTCAGGGAGCTGCTCCCCATGAGCCTCCGTGTCAGTCGTGTGTGAGGGCCCGGCAGACCCCGGAGTCCTCCTGCCGCGCTGGGCGGACCCTCACCGCGTCCGGGCCGGACCCGGGCACACACCGGCCGGAGCGCGTTCACCGCCGCCGCCGCCGCCGCCGGGGCCGGCGGGAATTGGGGCCCAGCCCCACCTTTACCCAGCCCCCACCTCTTACCCCAGCCCCACCTCTTACCCCAGCCCCACTTTTACCCCAGCCCCCACCTTTACCCAGCCCCCACCTCTTACCCCAGCCCCAGCTTTACCCAGCCCCCACCTCTTACCCCAGCCCCCACCTTTACCCAGCCCCCACCTCTTACCCCAGCCCCCACCTCTTACCCAGCTCCACCTTTACCCAGCCCCCACTTTCTACCCCAGCCCCCACCTTTACCCAGCCCCCACCTCTTACCCCAGCCCCACCTCTTACCCCAGCCCCCACCTCTTACCCCAGCCCCCACCTCTTACCCCAGCCCCACTTTTACCCCAGCCCCCACCTTTACCCAGCCCCCACCTCTTACCCCAGCCCCCACCTCTTACCCCAGCCCCCACCTCTTACCCAGCCCCACTTTTACCCCAGCCCCCACCTCTTACCCCAGCCCCACCTCTTACCCCAGCCCCACGTCTTACCCCAGCCCCCACCTCTTACCCCAGCCCCCACCTCTTACCCCAGCCCCCACCTCTTACCCAGCCCCACCTCTTACCCCAGCCCCACTTCTTACCCCAGCCCCCACCTCTTACCCCAGCCCCACCTCTTACCCCAGCCCCACCTTTACCCAGCCCCCACCTCTTACCCCAGCCCCACCTTTACCCAGCCCCCACCTCTTACCCCAGCCCCACGTCTTACCCCAGCCCCCACGTCTTACCCCAGCCCCCACCTCTTACCCCAGCCCCCACCTCTTACCCCAGCCCCCACCTCTTACCCCAGCCCCACTTTTACCCCAGCCCCCACCTTTACCCAGCCCCCACCTCTTACCCCAGCCCCACCTCTTACCCCAGCCCCCACCTCTTACCCCAGCCCCACTTTTACCCCAGCCCCCACCTTTACCCAGCCCCCACCTCTTACCCCAGCCCCCACCTCTTACCCCAACCCCCACCTCTTACCCCAGCCCCACTTTTACCCCAGCCCCCACCTTTACCCAGCCCCCACCTCTTACCCCAGCCCCCACCTCTTACCCCAGCCCCCACCTCTTACCCCAGCCCCACTTTTACCCCAGCCCCCACCTCTTACCCCAGCCCCACCTCTTACCCCAGCCCCACCTCTTACCCCAGCCCCCACGTCTTACCCCAGCCCCCACCTCTTACCCCAGCCCCCACCTCTTACCCCAGCCCCACCTCTTACCCCAGCCCCCACCTCTTACCCCAGCCCCCACCTCTTACCCCAGCCCCACCTTTTCCCAGCCCCCACCTCTTACCCCAGCCCCCACCTTTACCCAGCCCCCACCTCTTACCCCAGCCCCCACCTTTACCCAGCCCCCACCTCTTACCCCAGCCCCACCTCTTACCCCAGCCCCCACGTCTTACCCAGCCCCCACCTCTTACCCCAGCCCCCACCTCTTACCCCAGCCTCACTTTTACCCCAGCCCCCACCTCTTACCCCAGCCCCCACCTCTTACCCCAGCCCCCACCTCTTACCCCAGCCCCACTTCTTACCCCAGCCCCCACCTCTTACCCCAGCCCCACCTCTTACCCCAGCCCCCACCTCTTACCCCAGCCCCCACCTCTTACCCCAGCCCCACCTCTTACCCCAGCTCCACCTCTTACCCCAGCTCCACCTCTTACCCCAGCCCCACCTCTTACCCCAGCCCCCACTTTTTTTTTTTGGCAGGAGCTGCCCATGTGCTCAGGGGTGACGGGCGGACGCTGTCAGGAGCCAGCTCCCGGCTCCCGGCTCCCGGCTCCCAGCTCCCAGCTCCCGGCTCCCGGCTCCCAGCTCCCAGCTCCCGGCTCCCGGCTCCCAGCTCCCAGCTCCCAGCTCCCGGCTCCCGGCTCCCGGCTCCCGGCTCCCAGGTCCCGGCTCCCAGCTCCCACCTCCCGGCCCCCAGCTCCTGGCTCCTGGCCGGGGGCCTCACACATCAGACCTCACGCCCGTCAGGCTGTGCTCAGTGCGGGGGGGGGGGGGGGGTGCGGGGGGGGAGGTGGGGGGGAAGGGGCGGGTGTGGGGAGGTGGGGAGAGGATGCAGGGGTGGTGGTAGAGTGGGGGGGAAGGGTGTGGGGTGGGGGAGGGTGGGGGTGGGGGAAGGTGTGGGGGTGGGGGAGGGTGGCGGTGGGGGGAGGATGGGAGTGGGGGTGGGAGGAGGGTGGGGGTGGGGGTGGGGGGGGTGGGGGGGGTGGGGAGGGGGTGGGGGAAGGGTGCTGGAGTGGGGGAGGGTGGGGGTGGGGGGAGGGTAGGGGTGGGGGTGGGGGAGGGGGTGAGGAAGGGTGCAGGGTGGGGGCGCATTAGGCTGGCAGGCACAGCTGCAGATAAACGCACAGCAAGCGGCGGCTCCCTTGGACCACATGGAGCTGCGTTTGCGTCAGGACTGGGAGATCTCCTAGGAGAAGCTGCCGTCAGCACTGAGGACAGACGTCTGAGCAGCAGCTCAGGGGGAGGGGCTGGGGGGCTGCAGGGCTC
This sequence comes from Nyctalus aviator, assembly GCA_036971965.1. NCBI lineage: Eukaryota > Metazoa > Chordata > Mammalia > Chiroptera > Vespertilionidae > Nyctalus > Nyctalus aviator. Next base: position 2,083,804 of record CM072924.1, read on the forward strand.
CCTCTGAGGGCTGGGGCGGGAGGGCTCCTCTGAGGGCTGGGGGGGCTCCCTCTGAGGCCTGGAGGGGCTCCCTCTGAGGCCTGGGGGGGCTCCCTCTGAGGGCTGGGGCGGGAGGGTTCCTCTGAGGGCTGGGGGGGCTCCCTCTGAGGGATGGGGGGGCTCCCTCTGAGGGCTGGAGGGGCTCCTCTGAGGGCTGGGGGGGCTCCCTCTGGGGGCTGGGGCGGGAGGGCTCCTCTGTGGGCTGGGGGGGCTCCCTCTGGGGGCTGAGGGGGCTCCCACTGAGGGCTGGGGGGGCTCCCTCTGGGTGCGGGGGGGGTCCCGCTGCGGGCGCGGGGGCTCCCTCTGAGGGCGGGGGGGCTCCCTCTGAGGGCTGGGGGGCTCCCTCTGAGGGCTGGGGGGGCTCCCTCTGAGGGCTGGGGGGGCTCCCTCTGAGGGCGGGGGGGCTCCCTCTGAGGGCGGGGGGGCTCCCTCTGAGGGCGGGGGGGCTCCCTCTGAGGGCTGGGGGGGCTCCCTCTGAGGGCGGGGGGGCTCCCTCTGAGGGCTGGGGGGGCTCCCTCTGAGGGCGGGGGGGCTCCCTCTGAGGGCGGGGGGGCTCCCTCTGAGGGCGGGGGGGCTCCCTCTGAGGGCGGGGGGGGCTCCTCTGAGGGCGGGGGGGCTCCCTCTGAGGGCGGGGGGGCTCCCTCTGAGGGCGGGGGGGCTCCCTCTGAGGGCGGGGGGACTGGGGGGTGCAGGGTGGGGCCGGGGGCTGTGTGGTCCTTTGCCAAACCCTGTGGTTTTTGTCATCCATTCATTCCTTATTCACGATTCAGCCAACATTTCAGATCCCGTCTTTCCCTCACCCCAGTCCCATGTCACCCCCCCATTGCTCGCCCCCTTCTGATATTTGTTCCATTGTTTATTTTTAAATACATTTTATGGATTCCAGAGAGGAAGGAAGAGGGAGGGAGAGAAGCATCAATGATGAGAGAGGATCTTTGACTGGCTGCCTCCTGCACGTGCCCTGCTGGGGATAGAGCCCACAGCCTGGGCATGTTTGACCCGATTCAAACTTGGGACCCTCGGTCCACAGGCTGATGCTCTATCCACTGAGCCACACCGCAGGGCAGTTCCGTTGTTATTGCTGATCTCAGACCTGAGGCTGGTTCCGGATGAAATGAGGTGGTGCATGTGCCGGTGATGGCCACTGGGGGGCGGTGGTCGCCACCTCCCCTTGGACTGCCCAGGGGGATAGTGACCGTGCCCCAGGGTCAGGCCCGCTGTCTTTCTGGGCGGCCGGGAGGGTGACAGAACGGTGCCCGTGAGGGAGTGGACCCTTCGCTCCGAAACAGGATTCCCGCGTGGCGCCCACAGCACGTGGGACCGAGCAGGGGCCCTGCTGGGGTGGCCCCGGGGGACTGTCCGGCCGCAGACCCAGGAAGTCTCAGGGCCTCCGGGGTGGGGCGGGCAGGGCGAGGTCAGAGGCAGCCGCCTGGTCACACGCCACCTCATTTGCGCCGGACGAGAGCCCCGTGCTCCTGTCTGGCTATTTTGGGTTCAGCCGGCATGAATATTTCATCGGGACCATCCCTCCCTTAGACCCGGAGCCGAGGGCTGCCGCGGGCGGGGGCCCCTGGGAGTCAGCCCGGAGTCCGGGAGGCAGCGGCAGGGCAGACAGGGCAGGCCCGTCCTGGGTGCGGGGCCTGGGTCCGAGGTCTCAGACTCCAGCCTGCAGGGGGACCTGGGTCCGAAGCTTCAGACTGGAGCAGGGCCGTCCTGGGCGCAGGACCTGGGTCCGAGGCCTCAGGCTCCAGCCTTCAGGGGGGCCTGGGTCCAAGGCCTCAGGCTGGGGCAGGGCCGTCCTGGGTGCGGGGCCTGGGTCCGAGGCCTCAGACTCCAGCCTGCAGGGGGGCCTGGGTCCGAGGCCTCAGGCTGGGGCAGGGCCGTCCTGGGTGCGGGGCCTGGGTCCGAGGCCTCAGGCTCCAGCCTGCAGGGGGGCCTGGGTCCGAGGCCTCAGGCTGGGGCAGGGCCGTCCTGGGTGCGGGGCCTGGGTCCGAGGCCTCAGGCTCCAGCCTGCAGGGGACCTGGGTCCGAGGCTCAGGCTGGGGCGGGGCCGTCCTGGGTGCTGGGCCTAGGTCCGAGGCCTCAGACTCCAGCCTGCAGGGGGGCCTGGGTCCGAGGCTCAGGCTGGGGCAGGGCCGTCCTGGGTGCTGGGCCTGGGTCCGAGGCTCAGGCAGGGGCAGGGCCGTCCTGGGCCCGGGGGGCTGGGTCCGAGGGTGCAGGCTGGCTCTGGGGGCGGCAGGGCGGGCACTGGGTCAGAGGGTGCAGTGTCCAGGGGGCGGCAGGGCGGGCACTGGGTCAGAGGGTGCAGTGTCCAGGGGGCGGCAGGGCGGGCACTGGGTCTGAGGGTGCAGTGTCCAGGGGGCGGTTATGGCCCCCAGGCTGCCCCCCGAGCCCCTGATGCCTGCACCTCAGTGTGGAAAGACCCCCTGCCCCCTGAACCTGCCCCCAGGGGATGCGTGTGCGTCAGGAGCCCGCACACACGTGTGGCCGGGGCTCCTCCCGCCCCTCCCCCTCCAGTGGGGCTCCCGCTCGGCCCTCCCTGCACGGGGCCTGGGCCCCTGAGTGAGCGGAGACGGAGCCCCATCCCGGCTGAGCCCATCGGCCCGGGAGGCAGGTGCTGCTTAGGGGCAGGAGGGCGGCGCCCTGCGTGCGGGCAGGCGCTGGCCTTCGGGGTCACCAGGCCCCTCTCCCCCCCGCCTCACGGACAGCAGGTTCGGGGTGTGTGGATCCTCCCTGTCTGACCCCCCCGGACCCCCGCCTGAGGACCGGCCTCCCAGCCACGGGGCCAGGGGCCGAGGGCACAGCCTGGCTCCTGGGCTCCCCCGCACGGCCCCCTCCCAGCCTCAGTGCCTCCTGAGCGGTGGGCCCGCACAGCCCGGGGTCCGTGAGGAGGGACGGGACCCCTCAGGCGGTGGGCGGAGGAAAGGGGAGGACGCTGGACCTCCGGTGGCGGCTGTGCCTGAGGAGGTTTGAGGAGCCTCAGCGAGGAGGAGCTGCTGCGTGTTTGTTTGCCTCCGTGTGCGCTGGCGTTTATGGCGTCCACCAGCCCTGCAGTGAGGGCGAAGCCAGGACCCCCTCGGCGGCTTCCCCCCTCGCCGCCCCCACTCCTGCCCCTGCCGCCTGGGCTGTGCGGGCTATGGCGGCCCCTCCTCCGAGCTACAGCCTCAGCACCTCCCTCCCGGCTGCCTGCTGTGCCGAGGCCTGTGCTGTGCCTGTCCCTGTCCCTGTGCCTGTGCCTGTGCCTGTACCTGTCCCTGTCCCTGTGCCTGTGCCTGTGCCTGTGCTGTGCCTGTCCCTGTCCCTGTGCCTGTGCCTGTGCCTGTCCCTGTCCCTGTGCCTGTGCCTGTGCCTGTGCCTGTGCCTGTGCCTGTGCCTGTCCCTGTGCCTGTGCCTGTGCCTGTGCCTGTGCCTGTGCCTGTGCCTGTGCCTGTGCCTGTGCCTGTCCCTGTGCCTGTGCTGTGCCTGTCCCTGTGCCTGTGCCTGTGCCTGTGCCTGTGTCTGTGCCTGTGCCTGTGCCTGTGCCTGTGCCTGTGCTGTGCCTGTGCCTGTGCCTGTGCCTGTGCCTGTGCCTGTGCCTGTGCCTGTGCTGTGCCTGTGCCTGTGCCTGTGCCTGTCCCTGTGCCTGTGCCTGTGCTGTGCCTGTGTCTGTGCCTGTGCCTGTGCCTGTCCCTGTGCCTGTGCCTGTCCCTGTGCCTGTGCCTGTGCCTGTCCCTGTGCCTGTCCCTGTGCCTGTGCCTGTGCCTGTCCCTGTGCCTGTGCCTGTGCCTGTGCCTGTGCCTGTCCCTGTGCCTGTGCCTGTGCCTGTGCCTGTGCCTGTGCCTGTCCCTGTGCCTGTGCCTGTGCCTGTGCCTGTGCCTGTCCCTGTGCCTGTCCCTGTGCCTGTGCCTGTCCCTGTGCCTGTGCCTGTGCCTGTGCCTGTGCCTGTGCCTGTGCCTGTGCCTGTGCCTGTGCCTGTGCCTGTGCCTGTGCTGTGCCTGTGCCTGTGCCTGTGCTGTGCCTGTGCTGTGCCTGTGCCTGTGCCTGTGCCTGTGCCTGTGCTGTGCCTGTGCCTGTGCCTGTGCCTGTGCCTGTGCCTGTGCCTGTGCCTGTGCCTGTGCCTGTCCCTGTGCCTGTGCCTGTGCCTGTGCCGGTGCCTGTGCCTGTCCCTGTGCCGGTGCCGGTGCCGGTGCCGGTGGCGCTGCCGGTGCCGGGCAGGTGCGGGGTGCGGGCTTGGCTGCCCACCAGCCCTCGGGGCCCATGTTCCGCCCTGATTCTCAGTGTTTTCTCGAAGCCCAGGTGGGCGCTCCGGAGCGGTTTCTGCGGGTTGGCACAGCGTCCCGGAGCCCGAGCCGCGGAGCCGCCGGGAGCCGGCCTGCCTGCCTCCGCGGTCCGTTTCCTCCCCCGGAGCTCGGAGGAGCCGTTTTCCTTGAAATCCGCGGCTCTGCTCGGAGGGCGGGTGTTTGGCAGAGGCTCTTCTAAGACTCGAGGGTCTTTGGAACTTTGGATTCACCCTGGCTTCCTTTCGGGGGCGCCGAGCGCCCGGGGTTTAGCGCCTGCGCTGCGGCCCCTGCCGCCCCGGCCCAGCTGGGGGGCCGTTCTCTCCCTCCCCCCGCCGTCCCCATCGGCCTCCCAGTTCCCTTAACCACGGCCCCGCCCGAGCGGACCCTGCTGCCACTGCCCCAGAACCTCGCCGGCCCTCACCGACACAACACGACTGTTTTATAGCAAAGCAGGCGGCCCGGCCGGTGGACAGAGCACCGCCTGTGCACTGAAGGTCCCAGGTTCTATTCCCATCAAAGGCACACGCCTGGGCGGCAGGCTCCATCCCCAGTAGGGGGCATGCAGGAGGCAGCCGGTAGATGAATCTCTCCCAACATTGATGTTTCTATCTCTCCCTCTCTGAAATCCACAAAGATAAATAACAAATAAATAAAGAGTGGATTTTCACCGGGAAGGGAAGGAGGGAGGAAATGAGAAGACATGCCAGCATCTCTCTGCGCATTCACTCCTCCTCCCCTTCCTCCTTCTCCTCCTCCTCCAATTCCTCCTCCTCCCCTTCTCCTCCTCCTCCTCCTCCTCCCCTTCTTCCTCCTCCCCTCCTCCTCTTTCCCCTCCTCCTCCTCCTCTCCTTCCTCCTTCTCCTCCCCTCCCCCTCCCGGCTCCTCCCCCCTCCTCTTCCCCCCTTCTCCTCCTCCTCCCCCCCTCTCCCCCTCCCCCTCCTCCCACTCCTCCTCCTCCTGCTCCCTCCCACCCCCTCCTCCTGTCCTCCTGCAGAGTCTCATTAATGTGGAAAAGGAGCGTTATCAGGCTGCCTGCTCTTCCTCGCAGGAGTCCCTGACGCGTTAATTACACTTGACGAATGCTCTTGTTTAAAGATAACTTTGAACAATGGGCCAGTCACTCTGCTGCCTGGGGATTGCTGGGGTTCAGAGATCCTGGCTGAGGAGGTGCTGGGAGAGGGGGCGGGGCCCTGCACACCCAGGGCCTGGCACGGGCCTCCCGGGCGGGAGGAGTGGGGAGACCAGAGGGTCTCAGCCAGCTCAGAGCGGCCACTCTGCCCTCCGCCGGCCGCCATAGCAGCACCACCCACCCAGGCTGAGCACGCGGGGGGTGGGTGGGTGGGGGAGGGGCGGTGCCTGCAGATGTGACTTTTGCTCCTGGGGTACCATCCTCCGGGCGTTCTGCTCCCCTTGCCCTCCCCTCCCAGCGCGGAACAAGTCCGGGAAGCAGGAGGCCGCTCCAGGATCAGGGCGACAGAACCCGCCTCCCGGAGCCCGGCCGCAGGGGACACCCCGCGTGTGCTCTGACCCCCGATTCCCCCTCTGACCCCCGATTCCCCAGGCCCAGCCAGCCCTGACCCCCAATTCCCCCAGGCTCAGCCAGCCCTGACCCCCTGTTCCCCCTCTGACACCCCGATTCCCCAGGCCCAGCCAGCCCTGACCCCCGATTCCCCCAGGCCCGATTCCCCCAGGCTCAGCCAGCCCTGTCACCCCGATTCCCCAGGCCCAGCCAGCCCTGACCCCCGATTCCCCAGGCCCAGCCAGCCCTGACCCCCAATTCCCCCAGGCTCAGCCAGCCCTGACCCCCTGTTCCCCCTCTGACCCCCGATTCCCCCTCTGACCCCCGATTCCCCCTCTGACCCCCGATTCCCCCTCTGACCCCCGATTCCCCCTCTGACCCCCGATTCCCCCTCTGACCCCCGATTCCCCCAGGCCCAGCCAGCCCTGACCCCGTTCCCCCTCTGACCCCCGATTCCCCCAGGCCCAGCCAGCCCTGACCCCCGATTCCCCCTCTGACCCCCGATTCCCCCAGGCCCAGCCAGCCCTGACCCCCGATTCCCCCTCTGACTGACCCCCGATTCCCCCAGGCCCAGCCAGCCCTGACCCCGATTCCCCCTCTGACCCCCAATTCCCCCTCTGACCCCCAGGCCCAGCCAGCTCTGACCCCCTGTTCCTCCTCTGACCCCCGATTCCCCCAGGCTCAGCCAGCCCTGACCCCCGATTCCCCCTCTGACCCCCGATTCCCCCAGGCTCAGCCAGCCCTGACACCCCAATTCCCCCAGGCCCAGCCAGCTCTGACCCCCCGATTCCCCCTCTGACCCCCGATTCCCCCAGGCTCAGCCAGCCCTGACACCCCGATTCCCCCTCTGACACTCCGATTCCCCAGGCCCAGCCAGCCCTGACACCCCGATTCCCCCTCTGACACTCCGATTCCCCAGGCCCAGCCAGCCCTGACCCCCGATTCCCCCAGGCCCAGCCAGGACGGCCAGAGGTGTGGGGGAGCGCGGGGCGGCGCTGAGGCCGGCGGAGACGGGAGAACCCAGGACGGAGCCGGCCTGAGGGTGGATCTGCGTGTTGGGGCTGGTGAAGCAGCGTTATGTAGCAGCGGATCATTTTCTGCCTCATTGTAAAGCTGTGTCTCAGAAAACCGGAGAAGACCCAGCAGTGCTGAGAGAGACGGAGTCACGTTTATTCCGCACGGGTCCAGAGGAACATGTCTCAAATTCTGGGCCCCCACCTGGAGGAACTTCTCCTATTTATATGTTTTACCTTGTCTCCCACACAGGGGGCATTTCCTGCCCCCTTTGCAAGTTTTAAAAAATATATATATTTTATTGATTTTGTACAGAGAGGAAGGGAGAGAGTTAGAGAGTTAGAAACACCGATGAGAGAGAGTCATTGATCAGCTGCCTCTTGCACACCCCCTACTGGGGATGTGCCCGCAATCAAGGTACATGCCCTTGACCAGAATCGAACCCGGGACCTTTCAGTCCCCAAGCCGACGCTCTATCCACTGAGCCACACCAGTTTCAGCCCCTTTGCAAGTTCTTAAAGAGCCCTCTGTGCTGGGCCTGAGACCTCAGCCAAAGGCCTGGCGTGACACCAGCACTGATAACCTTGTCCGGGGAAGGTGCAATGGCCTCTCTGAAGGGGGAGTCATCTCATCCTCCTCATTATTATTAAACAAGCACGCATCTGCAGAAGCCAGACAGCAGGGTTAATTAACATTTCCAACAGCAGCTTTTATGTAAGACGGATGCTTCAGGGGGGCTGGGGCCTTCAAACTCCCGAGGGCAGGGTTCCTGCTCAGAGGCCCGTGTGCTCAGAGGCCCGTGTGCTCAGAGGCCCGTGTGCTCAGAGGCCGGTGTGCACGGAGGCCCGTGTGCTCAGAGGCCCGTGTGCTCAGAGGCCCGTGTGCTCAGAGGCCCGTGTGCTCAGAGGCCGGTGTGCACGGAGGCCCGTGTGCTCAGAGGCCCGTGTGCTCAGAGGCCCGTGTGCTCAGAGGCCGGTGTGCACGGAGGCCCGTGTGCTCAGAGGCCCGTGTGCTCAGAGGCCCGTGTGCTCAGAGGCCGGTGTGCTCAGAGGCCCGTGTGCCTGGGGGCCCGTGTGCTCAGAGGCCCGTGTGCCCGGGGGCCCGTGTGCCCGTGTGCTCAGAGGCCCGTGTGCCCGGGGGCCCGTGTGCCCGGGGGCCCGTGTGCTCAGAGGCCCGTGTGCTCAGAGGCCCGTGTGCCCGGGGGCCCGTGTGCTCAGAGGCCCGTGTGCTCAGAGGCCCGTGTGCCCGGAGGCCCGTGTGCCCGGAGGCCCGTGTGCCCGGAGGCCCGTGTGCCCGGGGGCCCGTGTGCTCGGAGGCCCGTGTGCTCTGGGGCCCGTGTGCTCGGAGGCCCGTGTGCTTGGGGGCCCGTGTGCTCGGGGGCCCGTGTGCTCAGAGGCCCGTGTGCCCGGGGGCCCGTGTGCTCAGAGGCCCGTGTGCCCGGGGGCCCGTGTGCTCGGGGGCCCGTGTGCTCAGAGGCCCGTGTGCTCGGGGGCCCGTGTGCTCGGGGGCCCGTGTGCTCAGAGGCCCGTGTGCTCGGGGGCCCGTGTGCTCGGGGGCCCGTGTGCTCCGGGGCCCGTGTGCTCAGAGGCCCGTGTGCTCAGAAGCCCGTGTGCTCGGGGGCCCGTGTGCTCGGAGGCCCGTGTGCCCGGAGGCCCGTGTGCCCGGGGGCCCGTGTGCCCGGGGGCCCGTGTGCTCGGAGGCCCGTGTGCTCGGGGGCCCGTGTGCTCGGGGGCCTGTGTGCTCAGAGGCCTGTGTGCTCAGAGGCCCGTGTGCTCGGGGGCCCGTGTGCTCAGAGGCCCGTGTGCTCAGAGGCCCGTGTGCCCTGCACCGTGTCCGAGGCTCAGAGGCCTGGGCTGCGGAGGTGGCACAGGGGCCCCACGTGGCTGCCTGCTAATCCCCTGCTGGGCTCCGCGCTCAGGCGCCTTATCTGCACGCCCAGCCGCTCCGTCTTAATTTGATTTTTGCTCACACGGGGAGGGGGGCTGCGCGGACGGTCTGGGCGGCGGATGGCGATCCCAGCTGGAAGCCGTGCTTTGCGGGCCGCTTGGCCTTTGCAGAGCCTCGTCATCCCTGCCGCCCGGGGCCTGGCACCGCGGCCGCTCGCCTCTCCGGGCTGGCCTGCCGGCCCCACTCGCGCTGTGGCCACAGGAGCTCTGCGGTGTCAGAAGGGGCCCCAAGGCAGCGGACGTGGGTTCAGGTCCCGGCTGCCTTTTCCTGGCTGTGGCCCCGGGCACATGGCTTCCCCCTGGCTTTGGCACCTGCCGCCCGAGGCTGCGGAGACATTGCAGGCTGGAGGCCGCAGAGGAGGCCCTGAGCTGGACACGGGGCCGCGGACACGCGTCAGGCCTGGCCCGGAGGACGTGCGTGCTGGTGCGGTGACGGCGCCGTGTGGACAGCGGCCACACACGGGCCGCCTCCATGCAGGGACTCAGGGCCCAGCGGGGAAGAGGCTGGGGCAGGGCATGGCCAGAGGCAGGGACACGGCCGAGCTGGTGCACGGGTGGGGGCCTGGGTCCCTCCTGTCCGAGCTGCGCCCCGCTGTCTGCCTCCCCCACCTCCCCGTCCCTCAGCGCCATCGCTCGGGGGACCGGGGGGAGCGGCACCGCGTGGCCGTCCCGCTGACTCCATCCCCCGCAGTGGAGACCGGGCGGGAGGCTGGCATTTGAGAGCGGCGGGTGCGCCGTCGATAATGATCTTCTATTTTTGAGAAAGGCCGAGCCGCGGGGGCCCTCGGTGGAAGGGCAGCCCTGCAGGCGCCGGCTGACGGATAACCTCGTTCCATCACAGTGTCCTCTGCACCGCGGGGGGGAGGCTGCCGGTTCCCGCCGCCCGCGGCCTCGGCCGGCGCCCTGGCTGCTGCCCAGCGAGCGCTGCCCGGGAGGCCGGCCCCGGGGAGGGCACAGGGGCCAGAGTGGGGCGCCCGGGAGGCCGGCCCCGGGGGGGGGAGGGGTCAGAGTGGGGCGCCCGGGAGGCCGGGCCCGGGGAGGGGGGGGCCCAGGGGTCAGAGTGGGGCGCCCGGGAGGCCGGGCCCGGAGAGGGGGGGCCCCAGGGGTCAGAGTGGGGCGCCCGGGAGGCCGCACCGGGGGGGGGGCGCACAGGGGTCAGAGTGGGGAGCCTGGGAGGCCGGGCCCCGGGGGGGCACAGGGGTCAGAGTGGGGCGCCCGGGAGGCCGGCCCCGGGGGGGGGCAAGGGTCAGAGTGGGGCGCCTTCCCATCTCTCAGCAGCTCAGCCAGATCTCCAGACACCTGCAACCCAGCGCGGCCAGGTCACCAGCTTGACGGATGCCGGCTGCCCTGGCGGGCCCTGCAGGGCGCACGGGGGCACGCGGCGGCTCTGTGTCCAGGTGGCAAAAGGGCCGGCGCCAGGAGAGCCAGGGCAGAGGCCGCTGGACCGCCGCCCTGGCTGCACCGGCCGCCCTGGCTGCACCACGTGGGCACGGAGGGTGGAGAGGCGGGAGCACCGTCACCCGGGAGCCCAGAGAGCAGCTCAGAAGACGCCGGGCTGAGCAGCGCCGTGAGGCTGAGGGGGGCCTGGGGGCGAGGAGAGCCGGGCGGGGCAGAGGCCCGGGGGCCGTACCGGTCGGCCTTGGTGTGACAGCCCCGCTCCGGCACTCACCGGATGCGCGGCCTGGGACGGGGCCCTCTCCGGGCCTCAGTTTCCCCCACTGTCACGGGAAGAGAGCAGGGAGCAGCCGCACCCCCAGAGCCGCATGCGGCAGGGCCTGCGGTGAGAGCGAGTGAACGCCCGGGACCCTCCCCCTTCGCGTATCGGCCCTCCCCCGGGAGACCGGCTGGGGCAAACCCCTCACTGGGAAGCACAGGCCGTGTCCGCGGCGACAGCCCTCTGACTGGCGGAGAAAGGGGCCGTCCGTGCTGCTCAGACTCCACAGCGTCTGGGCGCCGAGCTGCTGTCCAGGAGGGAGCCCGGCTGGGGGGCCGCTGACCGGGTGGGGATAACGGGGTCCTTCAAATGCCTCCATGAGGGCCCGCTGGCCCTTCCCGCCTGCAGCCCAGGCCCTGGCTGCCGTCCCTCCGCCAGCACCACACCTTCCGGCATCGGGGCCCGCACTGCCAGGCACCCCCGCCCGGGGCAGGGCACCCGGGAGCTCGCTGCCCCGTCCCGGGGAGTCGGAGCCCAGGAGGAGCGGGCGGAGCGGGCCCCGCCGCTGGGTGACCGCCACGCCGGCCACGGCTGCCGAGCCTGCGCAGCTGCTGCTCCCGGGCCCGGCTGGGCCGGCTGCCGTCGCCGCTGACTGACGCCAGGCTGTGCCGTGGGGGCTCCGGGCCGAGGACGGGAGATCACGGTGCTGTCAGCGGCTCCGAGGCGTCGGCTCTGCTGAGCGCGGGCCCAGATGGCGGGGCGCGGGGACGCACACGTCCTGACGCCTTTATTTACCCACCGGCGCGTGCTCCCTCCCCAGGCGCCACACAGCGCCCCCGGCCGGGAGCCAGCCCGTCCGGGCGCCGAAGGGAAAGGAAGCCCGGGCCCGGGCAGGCATGTGGCTTTTGGAGCCAGCGAGGAATCCTGCGGTCACTCCGCTGTGTGTCCTCAGGGCAGCCGCGTCCCCTCTCTGAGCCTCGGTTTCCTCCTCGGTGCAATGGGCTCACGCCGGGTCTCCAGTGAAAATGAGCGAAGATCAGGGATGAGATACCTTTGCTGCTCGGGACGTTTTCAGAATACGGTAGGCTTGTTTAAGAGGGTCACAGAGTAAGAGCAGAGCAATGAGGTGGAGGAAAGCGGGGAGGGGGTTGGAGGGTGGAAGGGGTGGTCAGGGGTGCAGCTATGCCCGGCCTGGGAACTGTACCGGGGCCCCCGCCCTGGATGGGCCGTGGGAACCTCTGGTCCTGGGCCGACACGCGTGGCTCAGGGCTGGACACAGACGACGCGGCTCGGTCCTGCGGCAGCAGCCCCGCCCGGAGGGTGGAGAGGGGGCCCGGGGAGCCCGTGGCCTGGCCTCTGCCTCCCGGTGTCCGGAGGCTCGGGCCCCGCCCAGCGTGCTAACGAAAAGCCCCATTTGGACCGCGTGGGCACTGGGGGATGTGGGCTTCTCGCCGTGGCCTCAGGTGGGGCCCCGGGGCTCCCCCGAGCAGAGCGTGCCGGGACCCAGTGCCTCCTCAGGTCGCCCCCACTCTGAGCCCCATTTCCCCTCCCACCGCACAGAGGCCGGCGGGGCTCCCCACTGCTCCCCGATGCTCAGGGGCCGCCTAGCCGGTGACCGGGAAGATCTGATGGTGACAGAGAAGCCGACCACAGGGCTAGAGGTGGCAGAGGCACTGACTCTGTGTGTGACAGATGGCTACGGAAACGCCGTCTCTACAACGTTCCGCCGACATGCTCTGCAGGTGGACAGGTGCGTGCACCGGAAACGGACGCTGGGCCAACTCCCACCCGGTCCCCACCGGCACCAGCACCCGTCCTCCGCCTCCTGCCTCGCCCCACCCCACCCCGCCCTGTGAGGTGCTGCCCTGGCCTGGCACACGCAGGCGGTCACAGCTCAGCGCTCCAGGCTGCGGCGTGGCAATTTGTGCCCCGCAGCCCTGGGCCCCGCAGGACCCGCCACCGCGCCCCTGGGTGCAGACGCGGTGGGAAGGCGCACCGATGGTCCCCAAAGGTGCACAGAACGTGCTGGAAGGTTTGTGATCGCCTCCAGCTGGAGACCAGCATTTGCCCTGGCAGGGGACGAAAACTGCTGCAGGCGGCAGATCAATGATTCTCTCTCCTCCTGGATGTGTCTCTCTCCCGCTCCCTGCCGCTCTGAAGTCAATAGGCAGATATTTTAGGAATGCTGGTGTGTACCTAGGTGGAGGAATGGGGCCACAGGCATTGCGGAGAAAGCAGATGTCCTTACAGAAATAGGCCGCACTCCGGGTGTCCTCTGGTCTCCGCTGCAGTCCATTCCGGTCCTCCGAAGCCGGGGCCCTGAAGACCTACCGCAGGCCCTGGAGGAGGGACTGGACTTTTGTGAAGGCGTCCTCGAAGCTTCTGTTGCATTGTGTTCAGAGCCGGTTAGAAATCTTCAATCAAAGTGTCTGAGCGAGGAGGGCCGGGACCCTGAGCTTTGAAAATGCAGGGAACCGTCCTCATCCGACACTGCCCTTGCCGACGGGGAAACGCGGACATCCGCCCCCAGGGAGGCGGGCGGGGCGGGCACTGAGGGCGAGGGCTCCCATGGTGTTCGAGGTCTGACGTTCAAACCCTCAGACCCCGGAACTGCTTTGGGAACAGCTCAGCGTGTGGGAAGCACTTTTTGATGAGATTCCTCGTTTCATTAGATGAAATTTACATTCTGCGTTGGGATGGAAAGAAACCCAGAGGGCCCACAACCTTGCAGCATCTAAATTTGATGGAACATTCTGCCGGGACCGGTTTGGCTCAATGGATAGAGCGTCGGCTTGGGGACTGAAAGGTCCCGGGTTCGATTCCGGTCAAGGGCATGTACCTTGGTTGCGGGCATATCCCCAGTGGGGGGTGTGCAAGAGGCAGCTGATCGATGACTCTCTCTCATCGATGTTTCTAGCTCTCTATCTCTCTCCCTTCCTCTCTGTATAAAATCAATAAAATATATTAAAAAAAATAAAAAAATAAATTTGATGGGACATTCTAAGCAATCAGAGTCCAATTTTGAGGGGGATGCACATTTTGCTTACAAAAATATTTGTCGAAGAACAGTACCCGGAATGGCGTAGGATTGACTGACTGAGCTGGAATAGTCACACATTTCAGTGCAAAGACACGGACGTGAGACCGTGCTCCGTTTACTCGTTTTTTTCTGGTTCCTTAGTCCCTGCAGGAAGAGGATTTCTCCATTGAAATACGGTCCATAAAGAAGAGTTGGTTGACGATGTCAGCAGAGCCCTGGCCAGCGTGGCTCGGTTGGTTGAGTGTCATCCCTTGCACTGAGAGGTCACCGGTTCGAGTCCAGGTCAGGGCCCAAGCTCAGATCTCGGGCTCGATCCTTGGTAGGAGGCAGCTGATCGGTGTCTCTCACATCAATGTTTCTCTCTCTTAAAAAAAAACCCAAACATTTTTTAAAAAGGAAGAGAATGTCAACAGACTTAAATTTACCACCTCAGGATGCAATTTGGAGTGAGACTGCAGTGGTTTTGTGACACGGGAAGACTAGTGAGGCCGTATTTGAGGGAGAAAGTGTTATTCAGAAAACACCAGCAGCCTGGCCGGTGTTGCAGGCCTATCTCACCACTTTGCGATGTTCCTGAGGGTGCGTTCTGGCCGTCATCGTTGGCTACTTGTTTTGCTCTCAGAAGCATCCCAGTTTGAACAGCGACCCTGCCCGTGTGAAGACTCTGCTGGAGGCCGCCACCCTCCTCCCTGGGCCGGTTCTCTGCCTCCCACGGGGCGACCAGGCCTGCAGGGGAGGACAGTTAGGGGCAACTGGGCTGGTAGGGGAGCAGTTAGGCATCACTCAGGCTGGGCAGGGGAGTGGTTAGGGGGTGATCAGGCTGGCAGGCAGAAGCGTTAGGGGCACTCAGGAAGGCAGGCAGGTGAGCCGCGGGGAACCAGCAGTCCTGGATTGTGAGGGGGCAATCGGGACATCCTTTGAGGGCCCGCTCGGCAGCGTCTCCCGTTGTCTGCATCCTCACTGGTGCTGCCGCTATTTTCGGTTTTAGCCATTCTGACGTGCTTCCTGATCTCTCGCAATCCCACCCAGCAGGGCAGGGCTGCAGTGCCGCACTTTAGCCGGCAGGGGCGCCAGTCCACATTGCCGCCCAGGCTTTTGTTGGCACGCGTGGTGGTGTTTGGCCCGAGTGCTTATTGTCCAGCCATTCTCTGTCTCAGGCTGCTCCTCTCCTGGTTCTTTGGCGGAGCGAGCCAGCTTTTGGGGGCCTTTTTGTCTGCTTTCGTTGGCATTGCCGGGTTGCTAGTCTATTCAGCTTCCAGTCTGAGGGACACTACACAAAAGACACTCAAGTGATTCCCAAGGTGTCATTCCTCGGGCACTGAGCGGCCCAGCCAGTCTGCCGAGGCTGTCTGCAGTGGTGCTCTGCTGGGAGGGGAGGGGAGGGAGGAGCATGCTGTCTTTCCTCCTCTGACCCACATTCACAGCCGCCTTCCTGCTGACACCCCCCCCCACGCCTGTTCTTCCCAGAGGAATGGAGGATTCCGCGCCCGCTCCTGTACAGCCCGTCACTCCCGACTGTCCCGTTACCTAATGCCCTCGGCGTGAATCCACGTCACCATTGTTGACTTGGGTGCCGTTCTCTCAGCATCACATGTCTTCACGGGCTTCCGAGTTTGACTTTTTAGACTCATTTTGGGGTTTTGACCGTCTTTCACATTCCTCTCTCTGTGCCACCGCTCTGCACGCAGTGTGGGCCACGCCTGGTCTGCAGGAGAAACACGCTTCCTGTTGGCGGCCGCGGCTCCCACCTCCTGGCCCTTTGGGGTCTCCAGGGTGCGCGGTTCCTGCGGTTGTATGCGCGCCCCCCCCCTCCCTCGTCCCAGGGCCGCACCTGCAGGAGCTGCTGCTCCATGAGACGGGGAGCCGGGTTTTCCAGACTCCTTCCTGACAGAGGGTGACTCTCTCCCCGGTTCCAACGGGGAGCCCGTTACGCCGGCAGGCCGGGCTCTATCCGTGCTCGGCTCTGTCAGTCCTCGGCAGCGTGTGCTCCTGGCACAGCCGGGTCATCTGGCGTCTGCACTCCGCCGGCTCCGGTCGCTGTAGCTGATCACTGTCCCGCGTCAGCCACAGAGGGGTCTCGGAGCAGGGATCATAGATCATCGGGATCAGAAGCCAAGCACTCTGCTGCTTTTCTCATTAAAAAAAAAGGGGTGGGGGGTCCAGCCGAAACCGGTTTGGCTCAGTGGATAGAGCATCGGCCTGCGGACTGAAAGGTCCCAGGTTCGGTTCCGGTCAAGGGCATGTACCTTGGTTGCGGGCATGTCCCCAGTGGGGCGCGTGCAAGAGGCAGCTGATGGATGTTTTTCTTTCATTGATGTTTCTAACTCTCTATCCCTCTCCCTTCCTCTCTGTAAAAAATCAATAAAATATATTTTTAAAAAAGAATGAGTTTTTTTTTTTTAAAAAAGGGGTTCATTTTAAACATTGCTCTGTTTTTATGGTGCACCTTATAGTCAGTGCACCATGAAATTCAAGACACAGTGCCAGCCACTCCTGGAATTCCAGCAGACACGTTTGTCACATGCACAGCACCCGGGTCCTGGGGCAGTGTGACTGGCACCGAGGGCAGAGAGACGGATGGCTGGCTTACAGGAGTGGGCAGGGTCCTGTGTGTTTGGGAGAGGTGGGAGGGGTAGAGGGACGCAGGCCAGTGTCTTCAGCCGTTGATCACAGTCACGATTACCACAGCCACGCCCCCACCTGCCTGAGAGACGCTGTGGAGGGGGTTTAAGGAAACAAGGTCCCCTTTCTCTCCTTGCTTGCCTTATGCCCCAAAAGTCATCATTGGTCATAAAACAGGCACCAAACAGGTCTGTGTGGTTCCCTGCTTGAGCATCGACCTAAAAACCAGGAGATCAAGGTTCGATTCCCAGTCAGGGCACAGGCCTGGGTTGGGGGCTCCATCCCAGTGTGTGTGTGTGTGTGGGGGGCAGGAGGTAGGATAGAAACATCGTTGATATTTCTCTCTCTTCCTTTCTCTCTGAAATAAATAAAAATATATTTTAAAAAACACGCATCCTTTGGCACACAGGGGCACACAGATTTGAAAGGACAGCGAGCTGCTCCCCAAGGACTCACACCCTCAGGTCCTAATTTCCCCTTTTACAGAAGCAAAGACAGTCAGGTCATGGGCGAGCTCACTGTGTCCTGAGCCTGTTGGAGGAGTGTGGCTGCCAGCGGTCACTTCCTCCTTGAACTGCGTCCACAACCAACTGGCCTGGTGGGCATCCTCTCCCCAGCCACGCCCCAGCCTGGGACTGGGGTGGAGAAGCAGCTCAGCAAGGTCGAGTGGGAGAGGCACCCAGGTCCCAAGTCAAACTGCTCGTACACTTTGGCCCAGTAATTTCCCCCATGGGGTTTCCCCTGGAGAAACGGGGGAGAAAGGGGCTGGGATTATAGACAGACATAAAGGTTTAAAAATGTCCATGTGGAAAAGAAGGTTTTCATCACAAGGGCATGGCTCCATCAATCCTGGTGCACACTGCTGAGGCACTATTTGAAAGCCAGGCTTTGGAAGTCTTTAAGGGAAAAGCTCCAAATTCAGTGCGTTATTGGGGCATAAAACAGTCCAGAAGGTACAGAAATTAGTGTAATCGAAATGCCGTTTAGAAATGCCGGGGGCCCAGGAGTGGCTTAGTTGGTGGAGAGTCGGCCTGGGCTCCCAAAGGTTGCCGGTTGATTCCTGGTCAGGGCACATGTCTGGGCGGCGGATTCGATCCCCGGTTGAGGGGAGTAGGGAAGGCAACCAATTGATGCTTTTCTCTCACATCGATGTTTCCCTCTCACTCTCCCTCCCTTCCTCTCTCTAAGCATGTTCTCGGGCGAGAATTAAAAAATAATAATATTTAAATAAAAACGACTGGATGGAACGACAGGAATGTTACTATTTGTTCTCTGCAGGCGGTATGAACAATTTATTTTAGACTTTTCCGACATCAGAATTCGCTACATGACTAGGTAGGACACTGAACTTGCACTCAGGTCACACTGTGAAAAGCAACCTTCATTAAACAATAATTACAACGTACGAGGAGAGCTCTGCAAACAGTCCCGGGGCGAATAACAGAAAAGAAAGAACGCACCTACTGAAACAAGTAACGGTACTCACAGCCATCACTGATTGGCTGCTGCAGCTCCCCGAGAGGCGGGACTGTGCCAGGAACTTCCGGGGCGGGGCCTCGGCCGCCGCCGCGCGCGGTCTCCATGGCAACCAGCGGGGCCTGCGGGAGGCCCCTCGCCGCCGCGCCGGCCCCGCCCGCACCGGCCCCGCCCGCACCCAGGTCGCGCCGCGACCCGGCCTCCGCGGCGACCCCGGCCCGCGCTCCCGCCGCCGCGGCCCCGGCCTGAGCTGACCGGAAGCAGTTCCGGAGGCGGCGGCTGACGGCCCGCGGCCCCGATCGCGCCCTCCCGGCGGCGGCCCGCGCGCAGCCCGCGCCGCGGAGGAGCCGGAGACAGGTACGCGCCGCGCCCGGCCCGGCCCCGCGCAGGTGCGGCCGCCTTTGTTCTGCCCCGGGCGGCCCTTTGCGCTCCCGCGCCGCGTGCCCCGCGCCCACCCCCTTGTCTGCAACGGAAACCCTTTAAAAAGCCTCTTTCCACCCTCAGGCCGCGGAGCCAGCCCGCCTCCCGTGCGGGCGCCGGCCCGGCGAGGCCCGCGATCCCGAGGCCTGACCACCTGCCCGCCCGGCCGCGGGGCATCACCGCCGGCTGGATCCGTCCGCCCCGCCTTCCCTCCCGGGCTGAACCCCACCTGTCCCCGCACCCCTGTCCGGGTGCACCCACTCTCAGCACCCCAGGACCTCCGGTGCCGGGCCACCCAAACCAGGCCTTTCCCCACCGGTCCGGGTGGGACCTCCGCCGACATGGTGCAGCCGCAGACGTCCAAGGCCGAGCCCCCCGCCCCCGCCGCCGCCGGCGCCCCGGTGGACGGCGTCATCGACACCCTGGCCTCGCTGCGCCTCACCAACTCGGCGCTGCGGCGCGAGGCGTCCACGCTGCGCGCCGAGAAGGCCAGCCTCACGCACATGCTGGAGGGCGTGATGGCCGAGCTGGCCCTGCTGCGCGCCCGCGCCCGCGTCCCCGGGGCGCTGCAGATCACCCCGCCCGTGTCCGCCATGGCCTCCGGCGGCGCCCGGCCGCTCACCACGCCGCCCACCTCGCTGCCCGAGCCCTTCGCGGGGGACCCGGGCCAGCTGGCCGGCTTCCTGATGCAGATGGACCGCTTCATGATCTTCCAGGCCTCGCGCTTCCCCGGCGAGGCGGAGCGCGTGGCCTTCCTGGTGTCGCGGCTGACGGGGGCGGCGGAGCGCTGGGCCGCCCCGCACATGCAGCCCGGCAGCCCGCTGCGGAGCGACTACCAGGCCTTCCTGGCCGAGCTGCGCCGGACCTACAAGCCCCCGCTGCGCCGCGCGCGGCGCGCCCACGCCCGGAAGGCCTCCGCCTCCCACCGCGCCGGGCGGGAGCGCCAGGTGCCGGGCCGCCAGCCGGCCGCCGCGGGCCCCCCCTGCCCCGTGCACCCCGCCGCCAGCGGGACCGGCCCGGCGCCCGCCCTGCCCGCCCGGGCTCGGAACCTTTAGGAGCCGCCGCCGGCCTGGTTGCATCTGCAAACGCCTCGGGAGCAGCGCCCTCTGCGCGCAGAGGTGTCCCCGCGGCAGAATCTCTAGAAGCCTCCCCGCCTGCCTGCCTCTCCGGACAGTCCCTCTGCACCCCGATGGGCTCCCCGGCTCCCCTCCCTTCCTCGTGTGTGTGCTAGCTGTGTCCCCGCCTCGGTGCATGCTGCCCTCATGCTTGCAATGCCAGCTCCTCCGTGACCACAGCTCAGCTCCTGTCCAGGCCTCCGCTTCATGCTCCTCCCGCCTACCCTCCCTGCCCGCCGCACAGATGCTCCGTCCGCCCCTGCAGCTCCCACCTGGCGCCCGTTCTCACCGACACAGGCCCTGTGCCCAGGCTGGTGACGACCTGGACCCGGAGCCTGGCCTCCGCCATGAGTGACCGCAGTCCTGCCAGGGCCTGAGGGGCAGGCAGCGCTGTCCTTGGCGGCCTAGTGGTCACCGCTGGGAGGGTGGCTCCAGCACTTCCGGGCACGCTTCCCTTTGCCCTGACATCGCGATCTCTGTGCCCCCGATGCCACTGGGACGCCCGGAAATGCGGGCTAAGGGAGACACTGGAGGGTGCCCTCCAGAGGGCCTGGCTCAGCTGCGTGTTTGGCGGCGCGGACTCCCGGGCCGGAAGCTGCCGGCGGAAGAAGGAGACGGACTGGGACGGCCGGGCAGCTCCCTCGGCTGCCGCGTGTGCAGCACGTGGTGCCCAAGCCCCTCTGCCGGCTGGAGCCTGGGCGCCGGGCTCACTCCACCGCCCCAGACCGCCAGTGGAACGGCCGCAGCCGCTGGCGCAGTGACCCTCCTCCGTCCGTGGCACTTGGTCCCTCCTCTCAGTGACAAGTGGCCTTCAGCTCGGCCCCTCGCCCCGCAGCATGCCCAGGTCTCAGAGCCCCTGGCCTGGCTGTCCATCAGCTGCCCAGCTTCGTCCAAGAGGACATGGACGTCTGGGAGCACCGGGGACCGGCCAGGCCTGGGTGGCCTACCCCGTCCTCACTGACGGCGGCGGACACTCACGTCGCAGGCCTGAGGGACAGCTGGGCCTCAGCGGGGGACGGCCTCGCGCTTCCTCACGGGCGCCCAGAAGCCACTTGGGGGGTGAGGCTCCGCCATGTTTGGATCCCAGCCAGACTCCATTGACTTTCCCACGGCCGCCTGGACGTGGGGGGCCGGGGGTGTCATACCCTGGCATTTCCGCCCCTGCCCTGGCCCGGCTGCAGAGCGGCCGCTGGCCCCCTCCCCCCCCCCCCCCGAGACAGGCCTTAGGACGCCCAGGCCGGGTGCTGGGCCATCCGGCTTCCTAAGAGTGTCAGTGACGTGGGGACAGTGCCCGGCCTGACCAGCCCCGCCTGGCAAGGCCAGGGGTGTGCAGCGGCTGCTGCTCGGGGGTCACCGCCTCCACTCACTGTGACCCCGTTAGCCCGTCGCCCCGCTGATCTACTGCCTGCACGCAGGCCCCAGGCCCTGCGTCCACCCCGCGCCCGGGGACATGGTGCTCAGTAAGCATGCGGGGGGCCACGGGGGAGCCCCGGTTCCGGGGCGGCACCCTGAGGGTGTGCCTTCACTCAGTGCTCAGCTCTCTCCTGCCTGCCCGTCTGCCAGTACCGGGGGCCCAGAGGAGGGGTGCAGAGGCACCTGGGAAAGGACGCCCTCGGGGTAACACACCTGGAAGGTGCCTGTGTGCCCGGCCCAGCCAGGGTGGGAAACCCAGAGGGGCAGGGCGGGCACTCTGTCTCAGCAGCCCTGGTCTCCCGTGGTGTGTAGCCATCCTGCTGGCAGCTGCAGAGTGCTGTCCGTCACACTGCCCACAGCAGGACGAGCCATGGGCAGGGCACGCGGGCCGCCCCCGGCCGTCACCGGGCCCTCTGCCCGCGGGTGTGCCAGCCCGGCTGCCGCTCGGCCTCGTCGGCTGTGGTCCCGGTGCGTTTCCTCCCGGTGCCTGGGCGGTGCTGCCGCACGTCGGTGGCCCTGACCGCTTCCTGCAGCTGTGGGACGAGCAGGTGGGAGCTGGGGGCACCCACACTGGACTCCAAGCAACCGCACGGCGTCCACGGCTCCAGAGGGAGACCGTCCCCAGCAGGAGGGGGCCCAGGGGGGCCGTGGCGGCGGCAGTCGGCAGAGGAAGCGGTGTGCGTTGTGGGCCAGGCTCCCGGCTGACGGGCCGCATTGATCTGGTAACGGCCCGGCGGCAGCTCATGGCGGTGCCAGCGGGCTCCGCTGTGCTGCTCTCTGGTCCCCGTGAGCCCGGGGAGGTGAGCTTCCTTCCTGCCAGCACCCTCCGGGCGGGCTCAGAGGAGGTGGCTCCTGGCCTCAGAACGGCGTGACCTCGGGGAAAAGTCCCACAGGTTTCCTGACCTGCAGGAGGGGCAGAGGCCGCCCGGTGCCAGGTCAGCAGGAGGAGGGAGCAGGAGGCGGATGCACACGCTCCAGACGCGGGCACACCGCCCACTGGGTGACCAGCACCCTGGCAGCCACGGAGAGCGGCCTGCAGGGAGGGCTGGCAGGTGCGGGGGGGGTGGTGCGGGGGGGCAGGCGCTGGGATGGTGTGAGGGTCACGTGTCTGGGCCACCGGCCGTGAGCGGAGCTTAGCGGGAGCGCCCCCCGCAGGCGCCTTCCACCTGCAGCCGCGGGTCTCGGAGCCTGTGCGGTCTGCTTGGGAAGCGCTCGCTCAGAAGCTGAGAGACAGTGACGTGAGGAGGAGCTGAGCTCCGGGAGGGAGGAGGAGGAGGCTGGGGTTCAGGCCCCTCCACCGAGCAGCTGCCTCTCCTGTGTCACCTCCGTCCCAACAGCTGGGTGGTGGCGTTGGCTGTCACAGGCGCAGAGAGGGGCACCCGCTCCTCACTGAGTCGCTGACTCCTGTCCAGAAGCTGGTGACCGGCCAGATCTGGGGAGCGGGAAGATTGGGAGCCGAGGGGAAGGTGAGGTTGGCCATTCTGGAGTTTGTCCGCTCCCTCCTGTGCCCCCACCTGCGCTTTGAACTGGGAGCCGCGCCGTCGGGGGGCGGCAGGGCCGCGGTCACTGCAGTCACTCCTCACGTTCAGTGGGCGTGGACCTCTGCCTCTGTGTCCCCAGCAGACGGCCTTCCTTAGGAGCCGTGGGCGGGACTGCGATTACAGGGGACCCCGAGGGCAGACGGCCTCAGGTGTCCCCATGGCCCTGCCCCAGCGGGACGGCCGGGCAGCACCGGGCGCTGCCAGGCAAGTGGGTGCTGCCATCGGGCTGAGTCACCGCCGCCTTGACGGTGAGGAGCCAGCCTGTGTGTTGGCTGGCACGTCTCTGTGTCTGGCGAAGTTGACATCTTTCCCTTCAGCAGCGTTTCCTCTCGTGGATGGTCCGTCCTCCGCGCGCACGGACGGGGGTCCGATCCATGGTGTGCTCGTTGTGCATTAAAGATACTCACCTGTTGCGTGTCATGTGCTGTGTGTTCGGCCTTTTGCTTTGTGGATGTGTGTGACGCAGTTCCAATTTCCTGTCTCCGGCCGACCGTTCCTCCCGGCACTGCCATCCCGGCACTGCCCTGCGTGTGCCAGGCCGGCCGCTCACCGGGGCGCGCACGGTGTCATCGCTGCACCAGCGCCCCGCGGCACTGGCAGGTACCCTGTGCGCGGTCAGATTGCCGCACAAACGGGGGTGCTGGGTGCTGGGGACCCCTGGGTGGCAACAGGCCGTCCTCGAGCCTGGGCCCCCGACTCCCTACAATCCTTAAGTCTGAGGACCCCAAAGAGCTTTTGCTGAAGTCGATTTTGTGACCATCGTCCCATAAAGCGGGGGGCGTTTTAACAGAACGGCTCGCTGAGGCCCCGTGAACAGCACATTTCCCAGACAGAGCACCGGGCAGAGGGGCGTTGTACGCTTTTGCCTGTGATGCCTGGCTCAGCGACAGCGGGAGTCCCACCCCGGCCTCCGCACCTGGTCTCCTGCGAGTTCACACGCACCTGCCCCCGGAAACCCCGCTGTCCCCGCGGGACTGGGAAGGCCAGGGTGTCCCAGTGTCACCGAAGCCGTCCCCTCCCACCGGAGTGGCTGCGGGGCGCTGGGGGCCGAGGGGGGGCCTGGGTGGTCCTTCCCCTGAGCTCACGCTCCCTGCTGGCGCTGCGTGGCTGCAGCGGGAGGAGAGGCTGTGTGTGGACATTCAGCAGACAGCCGAGCCCACGGACCCCGCCCTCCCCATGCTGTGCGTGTCCCCCCCACTTCAGAGGCCCGCTCTCCTGTGACCTGCGCTCCGCTGTCCCCCAGGCCTCCCTTTTAGGTGACGTCAGTTCTTAATCTGTGTTCCTTCCGGCGGGGTCCCCTCCCGAGGCTTCTTTGCTGTTCTCAGCAGATGAACTTGGAAAGTTAATTCTGAGGTTTCCCACAATCTTGGTAACAGGTGAGGGGCTGCGCAGGGCGGAGCCTTAGGACAGAGCGGAGCCTGTAAGATGGGGCGGAGCCTGTAGGACGGGGCGGAGCCTGTAGGACGGGGAGGGGCCTGTAGGATGGGGCGGGGCCTGTAGGATGGGGAGGGGCCTGTAGGATGGGGCGGAGCCTTAGGACAGAGCGGAGCCTGTAGGATGGGGTGGAGCCTGTAGGATGGGGCGGAGCCTGTATGACTGAGTGGAGCCTGTAGGGTGGGGCGGAGTCTGTAGGACAGGGCTGAGCCTGTAGGATGGGGCGGAGCCTATAGGATGTGGCGTGGCCTGTAGGGCAGGGAGGGGCATGTAGGACATGGAGGGGCCTGTAGGATGGGGCGGGGCCTGTAGGATGGGGCGGGGCCTGTATGACTGGGTGGAGCCTGTAGGATGGGGCGGAGCCTGTAGGGTGGGATGGAGCCTTAGGACAGAGCAGAGTCTGTAGGATGGGGAGGGGCCTGTATAACTGGGTGGAGCCTGTAGGATGGGGCGGAGTCTGTAGGACAGGGCGGAGCCTGTAGGATGGGGCGGGGCCTGTACGACTGGGTGGAGCCTGTAGGATGGGGCGGAGCCTGTAGGATGGGCCGGGGCCTGTAGCACAGGGAGGGGCCTGTAGGATGGGGCTGCCCCGAATGGAAAGGAAGGAGGTGGAGGCCTCTGCTCCTAAGCACCCGCCCCTAAGCACCGCGCTGCCCGTTACAAACCAGGCTCACTGTGGGGGGGGGGTTGCTTACATGCAGGGAAACCATGGCCTTAAACCTCCATTCGGTGAGTTCTGAAAAGCGGGGTGCCACGAGATTCCCGGGGAGATTCAGGACCTCACCACCCAGAAGGGTCCCCCAAGCCCTCCCTGGTCCTGGAAACTCAATTCCCAAGACACAGCGATACCTGTCATTTCCTCTAAAAAAATAATGGTTCAATTTTTTAAAGAAATATGTTTTTATTGATTTTCAGAGAGAGGGAGGGAGGGGGATAGAGAAACACCCACGAGAAACATCCTCGCCGGCTGCCTCCTGCCTCTCCCCCCTTCCCCTCCCCTGCCCCCTGGGGGTCGCACCGCTGACCTTTGGTACCTGGGTTGACATTCGACCACTGAGCCACACGGGCCGGTAACAAAGTCTTCACGTTACACGGAGTCTGGCTCGTCTCAGACAGTGGTTTGCGGGTGACATGCGGTGGGTGAAAGCTGTTTTCCCGGCGGATTGTCTGCCTGTTCGAGGGCCACCGCAGGGAGACTTCCGTGTCTCCTGGGCTGCTCTGGTGACCGCTGGAACCGTGCGACCAACTGAAGGCCGTTAGTCTCCGGGCCTCTCTGCCCATCGGCCACGGTCTGCTCGCCAGCCGCTCGTGCGTCTGTGCCGGTGACCGCGGCCAGCTTTGTGAACCCACACCCCCTGCCCCTCCTCCGGCCGCCGGACCCCCGTCTGTGCCTCCAGCAGCGAGTCCACACACACACACACACACACACACACACACCCGGCTATTTACATTTATTAAAATGAAGCCACAGGCAGAGGCAGTCCGCGGCCCAGCAGCGCGCTGAGCGGCTCCGGGGAGCATTTCCGTGGCCACAGATCTGCTTTCGGCCCTCGGCGGCTCCATCTCGGATTCAGAATCATTTTATCAATTTCTGTTAAAAAGCCTGTTGGGGCTGCGACTGGCGAGAAATCCCATCTACAGATTCCAGGGAGAGCTGACAGGTTAATGAGATTGAGTCTGCTGATACAAGAAGGTGCTTTTTCTCTCTCTACTCACGACTTCTTTACCTTTCTCAGCGGATTCATGGTTTTTAGTTAGGGGCCTTACACATCTTATGTGAATGTATCCCTAAGAATTCCATGATTCTAGTGGCCCAGTGCATGAAATTCGTGCATGGTGGTGGTGGTGGGGGTATGTGTGTGTGGTGTCTCTCAGCCTGGCCTGCACCCTTTCCAGTCTGGGATATCCATCTCGCAATCCGGGACCATTCACCTGCCTGCCTGCCTGACCTCCCCTAACCACCCTGCCTGCCTGCCTGATCGCCCCCAACTGCCTCCACACTGGCCTTGTCACCCCAACTACCTCTCTCCCCGGCTGGCCTGATATCCCCCAACTGCCTCCCCCCCACCCCTGCCAGCCTGCCTGCCCCCAATGGCTGCCCCTGCCAGCCTGATTGCCCCCAACTCCCCTCATCCCCCCGCCACCGGCCTGATTGCCCCTAATTGCCCCCATTGCTGGCTTGCTCACCTCCAACTGCCCCTCCCCCCCACCCCCCGACCCCCATTTGCGCGCCTCCCTCACTGACGACTTGATTGCCCCCAACTGCTACCACCCCCCCTTGCGGACCTGCTCACCCCTAACTGCAACACCCCTCCCCCGCCCCCCCCCAGCCTGATCACCCCCTCCAACGGTCTGAAAGGGCCCAGATGCTCACGGCGCTCCAGGCTGGCTCCGTGCGTCACCCTGGCCCTCTCTGTGCCGTGTAATTGTTCACAAAGTCGCATTATTTTGTACTTAACTAGTTTTATTTAAAACTGGGAGGAGAGTAACAGCTGCTAGGACTTTTCCAGCAGGTAGGCGAGAAGCTCCAGGTTAATGTTATTGTCCCCATTATACTCTGTCTTCTACGTTTCCTACAATAAACCCGCGGTTTGTGTTAAACACAGTGTTTTACAAAGCAGAGCAGACGGATGGGCACTGCGAACAGTCACATCCGTGAGACACGGCGGGAGCCTGAGCAGCCAGGACGGTCTGACGGGGAGCTGTGATGCGGGACCAGCTGCTCCGTCAACTGTTTAGAATCAAAAACAAGACGGATCACCAACACAAAAAGTTGTTTTCCTTTCTCTCTCTTTAAAAAAAAATATATTTTATTGATTTTTTTTTGCAGAGAGGAAGGGAGAGGGATAGAGAGTTAGAAACATCGATGAGAGAGAAAAATCAATCAGCTGCCTCCTGCACACCTCCTACTGGGGATATGCCCGCAACTAAGGTACATGCCCTTGACCGGAATCGAACCCGGGACCCTTCAGTCTGCAGGCTGACGCTCTATCCACTGAGCCACACCGGTTTTGGCTGTT
This sequence comes from Nyctalus aviator, assembly GCA_036971965.1. Taxonomy (NCBI): domain Eukaryota; kingdom Metazoa; phylum Chordata; class Mammalia; order Chiroptera; family Vespertilionidae; genus Nyctalus; species Nyctalus aviator. The sequence continues at coordinate 2,110,316 of CM072924.1, forward strand.
TTCCTTTCTCTTCATAGTTTTCAGAAAGCCGATTCAGGTTCAGGCTGTAGGAAGCCAGAGGACGCAGCTCCTCACCTCATAGGGAGAAAAATAACCGACAAAATGAGAATTTTCCTCGCGCTCACTCTAACGGAAAAAAGGCAAAACAGCAAGAAGAAAGCCCGGGAGACAGGAACTTGACAGCGACAAAAGCTACATTCCCAGAAATCCGTGACAATCCCAGCGCCTGTGCCTGGTGACGCGGCTGCGCGCACCTCCCCAGAGAGCCGCTCACCGTGGGCCGAGGCCAGGACGGGCCAGAGGAGCCAAACACTCCACAGACGTGACCTACTTGCGGGCAGGGAAGCCACGTTCCATGGCGGAATACGTGCTGGGTTCCGCACAGGTGAGATACGGCTTTAAAAATGGGCCCTATTTATTTTTATTTTTTTTGGCCATTAATTTATCTTAATACATTTCAAAGGATTGGAGTCAGACACAAAAAATGAAGTTATTAGTCAGTATACGATAGACAGCTCTGATTGATGAAATGCCCACCTCAGACATCCAGCAGGCAAGAAGAAAAAAATCATGCAAATGAGAACATTTGAATCGAATGGAAAAACCCTCTGCCGAGCACATCAGAATCCGGGTGAGCCGGGCGCAGGGAGAAGCTGGTCATGAATATTTACTTTGGGGAAAAACCGAGGCTGGAAATTAATGAGCCACGCATTCATCTCAAAGGGTTCTTTTGTTTGTTTTTAAGGAATAAAACCCAGGAAAATAGGAGGAAAAAATAAAGACGAACTCCAGAATAAAAGAAAGAGAACAGAAGGAAGAGAAAACGAACAAAACAGGCCTGAGTTCTTTGAAAATACTGAGGAGCCAGGGCTCCTGTGTCTGAACCCATTTCACCAAGGACTGGCCGCCGGCCAGCAGAGCGAGTTGCCGAAACAGGTGTGTCTGGACCGCAGCCCAGCCGCCCGGAGGCGGTAGCGCCCCCTGACCTGCACTCGGAGCTGCCAGGTCTGGGCGGGAGCCCGGTCTGACCATCACACCGCGGTGGGTCTTGGCTAGGTGTGCCAGGGCAGGGATAGAGAGTTAGAAACATCGATGAGAGAGAATCATGGATCAGCTGCCTCTGCACACCCCCTACTGGGGATATGCCCGCAACCAAGGTACATGCCCTTGACCGGAATCGAACCCGGGTCCCTTCAGTCCACAGACCGACGCTCTATCCATTGTGCCAAACCGGTTTCAGCCACACAATATTTTAACAGATGCTGGAGAAGCATTTAGTAACATTCAGTATTCATTTACAAAAAGAGGGAATGCTTTGAAAACTGGGAACATAAAGCAATTCCTTAATCCAGTAAAAACTGGTGAAAGACACAGAGTTATTGGCGGAATGTTGGAAGTTTTCAACCGGACAGAGATGCCTGCTACCCCCACTTCTCAGCACTGGCCCGGGGTCCCCCCAGTGTAATAGGCAGTAAGAGGATGAAGACACAGGGCTGGAAATGAAGAAGTTGGTGTCATTCACTGAGCGGCTCATTCTGTGTGTAGTGACTTATAGAGATGCTATCGGTTAAGATTAGAGTTGATAAGAGTTTAGCAAGTCAGTATACAATCAGTTCGATTTTTATGTGCCAGAGCAGAACATGAAAATGTTAACAGGGGCTATTTAAATAGTATACACATCGCATGCCAATAAACCAAACAACAGATGAAATGCACAAATTCACAGAAAGATACAAACTATCAACACGGACTCAAGAAGAAATAGAAAACCTAAATAAATAGTTAAAGATATTGAATTAATAATCAAATGCCTTCCCACAGGTCCAGATGGCTTCGCCGGTGAATTCTACAAAAACATTTAAAAAAGAATTAAAGGCAATTCTTTATAAGTGCTTCCAAAAATATGTCTAAGAGTAGGGAATACTTCAAAAGTCATCCTAAGGCCAGTATTACCTTGATAATAAAGCAAGAAAAAGGCATCATAGAAATATTATAGACCAATATCTCTTGTGAATGTGAGGCAAAAACCCTCAATAAAATACAGGTCAGTCACATGTAAAAAGGATTATCCACCATGGCCAAGTGGACTTCTACCAATAAAGCAAGGTTGGTTTAACATCCAGGAGCTAATTATTATAATACACCATATCAATAAAATCGTAAACGAGAACCTCATGTTCATCTCAGTAGTTGCCAAAAAAACTTTTGAGAAAATCTAACTCCTTTTCGTGATGAGAACATTCAACAAACTAGTGAACGTCCTCAATCTGATAGAAAACCACAGCCAAGAGCACATGGAATGATGAAACAGGATGATTTCCCCGTACGATCAGGATTAAGACAAAGATGTTCATGACTTCTATCTAACACTGTGCTGCGGATCCAGCCTGGGCCGGAAAAAGAGGCATTTAGGTGGGAAAGAGAGGAGTAAAATAGCGTCTGTCTGTAGATGACTTGATCTTGTATGAAAATGCTCAGAAATCTACTGTCCACTAAACTAAGTTACCAGTTCAATCAGTTATTAGAACTAATAAATGAGTTTGAGGTGTAAGATCAATATACATAAGTAAATTATACTAGAATTTCTTTCTTTCTTTTTAAAAAAATATATTTTATTGATTTTGTACAGAGAGGAAGGGAGAGAGATAGTTAGAAACATCAATGAGAGAGAGTCATCGATCAGCTGCCTCTTGCACACCCCCTACTGGGGATATGCCCACAACCAAGGTACATGCCCTTGACCGGAATCGAACCTGGGACCCTTCAGTTCCCAAGCTGACGCTCTATCCACTGAGCCACACCGGTTTCGGCAAATTATACTAGTATTTCTAAACACTTTCAACGAACAATCTGAAAATAAAGTTAGGAAAAGGAATTCATTTACAAGAAAGAGCATCAAAAAGAATAAAAATCCTTAGGAATAGAAGTAACAAAATAAGCGCAAAACATGTTCTGAAAACTACAAAACATCGTTGAAAGGAATTTAGAAAGGTCTTAATAAATGGAAACACATTTTGCAGTCATGGGCCAGAATAATGAACATTCTGAAGTTGACAAGGTATTGGTCTATGGATTTAAGATTCGATGCAAACCGATCTATAGGCTCAATGCAATCCCCATCAGAAACCCAGCTGGCTTCTTTGTGCGAATGGGCCGTCTGATCCAAATGTGTGTGAACACTGAAGGAACCCGACCCCCCGGAACAATGTGGGGAATGAAGAAGAACGCGGAGCGCTCACACGTCATTATTTCAAACCTCGCCGCGGCTACAGGAGTGCAGACGCGTGGAGTCCGCTGAGTGCAGACGCGGAGACGAACGGGGGCCACTGAGAGCCAGAGCGGAACCTTCACCCTCCGCTCAGCTGGTCCTCGGCAAGCGTGTCAAGGCCGTTAAGTGGGGGGAGAACTGTCTTTCCACGGATGGTGCCAGGACGAGTGACTGCCTCCCCTCAGAGGAATGAAACCGGACCTCTCACTCTCACTCCTAACGACGGAAATTAACGCACAGTGCATCAAAGACCCGCACGCAGGAGCTGAAGCTGCAAAGCTCTCACAAGAAACCGTAGCAGTAAATCTCCCTGACCCTGGGCTGAGCAGTGGCTTCTCAGACATGACAGCAACAGTCCAGGGAGAAGGAGCTGAATTGGACTTCATTAAGATGAAAAACGTCTGTGCTTCAGAACCGCCACGCTGTGTTCCAGGGGCTGCCCCGTTCCCTCCCGCCAGCGTCTGGGGTCCGCGGGCTGAGCCCCTGCTCTCGCCTGCTGCCCTCTGGCCTTCGGTGACGGCCCTGCCGCCACAGCTCACCGCGTCCCCACCCGCCGCCCGGGGTGATGGCGGCACCTTCTCTCCCGTGCGTCTTCTTCAGGGAAATGTTTTGTTTTTTTTCATGTCCTTTGCGTATTTTTACAATTAGGTTGTCTTTTTATTACCGAGTTGTAAGGGTTCGTTATGTGTTTCAGACACACGTCTCTCAGCAGATACACGATCTGCAAGCATTTTCCCCATTCTGGGGGCTGTCTTTTCCTCTTTTCTTTTAAAATATGTTTTAATCGATTTTTAGAGACAGAGGAAGGGAGAGAGAGACATCAATGAGAGAAACATCCACCCGCTGCCTCCTGCTGCGGACGGAGCCCACAGCCTGGGCATTCACCCGGACCAGGGGTCACACCAGTGACACCCCCCCCGCCCCCCCTGCCGGAGCTCAACCACTGAGCCGCCCAGCCAGGCTCCTCCGCTTCTTGACGGCATCCTTTGAAGCAGGACGTTTTACGTCTGGATGAAGTCCACTCTCTTCCTCCCCTCTGCGCGCTGCACTGCTGGTGTCACAGCTAAGAAGCCACCGCACAGCCCAAGGCCATGAAGATTGGCACCTGGTCCCGCCGGGCGCTGTGCAGCCCAGCTGTTCCGCGTGGGCCATGGGCCGCCGTGAGCCGGTTTCCCGGGGGGTGTGAGGGGGCCCGGCCTCAGGGCTGGCGGGCGGGGTGCCCGTTTGGCTCCGGGACAAGGTGAGTCTGCGAGCCTCCCCGGCCGGGCTGGTCTGGTGCCGGTGCCAGGAGCCCTGCTCGGGGGGAGCCCGCACCCCGGAGAGGGAATCCTCCCGGAAAGCAGAGAAGGGTCACTCAGCAGGAGGTGAGTGCCAGGACCCCCCCCCCGCGCCCCCCCCCCCCCCGGCGCTTCCGGAGGGAGGGCCTGCCCTTGGCAGAGAGCCCAGGAGGGCGGGGGAGGCTGGTGGAGCAGGGGCGCGCCCGGGGGAGGAACAGGAACAGCGCGGGAGAGAGCCTGGAGTCAGGGCTCCGCCTGGTGCATGGAGGAATGGCGGGAGGGGGAGGGGGCTGGGAAGGGGGAGCAGGGAGAACAGGGAGTGGACGACAGGTGCCCGGGGCCTCCAGAGGGGGCAGGTACCCCCTTACCAGACTGCCATCGCAGCTCCGCGTGTGCATGGATGTGATCATGCGAACGGAAACGAGGCCGTGCGTGCGGCCGCTCTCTCATGCCTCCGGCCGGTGGCGCGTGGGGGAGCAGTGCACCCTGGGAGGGGCAGCGGCCGCCGTGGTCAGTGTCAGTGGCTCAGGGCCGGGCAGCAGCCCCCTCACGTGCCCTCACTCAGGAGCTCAGGGCAACGTCCTTGGGTGACCCCTGTGCCGCGGGGCATGCGTGTTTGTGGTTGTTGCTGTGGTTGCTGCCTCCGTGTCAGAGCTCAGGGCGTGCGCGGACCGGACACGCAGCACCCGTCCCTCTGAGCTCTCTGAGCGTCTGGAGGATTGTTCCTGCCCCAGGTGGGGAGGGCAGGGTCTCGGCCACATGTCCCTGCGGCTCCTGGGCCCTGCCTCCCTGACCTGCGCTCTGACCTCTGACGGTGCGGGGTCATCTGCTCAGCCCAGGGGCCCAGGGGCCCAGCGGGTGGCCTCTCCCAGCCCAGCCCAGCCCCTCCCCGTGCAGACGCTTCTCCAGGAATAGCTGCGGCTGGAGAACTCAGGCCCAGATTAATCCCGGCGGCGGCTTTAAAAATAGCCCGGCCCTCATGCAGGTGATATGTTAACGCCGAGACTGGCACCGCCCGCTGACTGGCTCCAAGGCCGGCGCTTTCTCTGCCCCTGTGACCCCGGTGCCCAGGCTGGGCCTCACAGCCCTGTGACCAGTGCCCAGGCTGGGAACTCACAGCCCTGTGACCCCCTGTGACCCGGTGCCCAGGCTGGGTCTCACAGCCCTGTGACCGGTGCCCAGGCTGGGCCTCACAGCCCTGTGACCGGTGCCCAGGCTCGGCCTCACAGCCCTGTGACCCCCTGTGACCCGGTGCCCAGGCTCGGCCTCACAGCCCTGTGACCGGTGCCCAGGCTGGGAACTCACAGCCCTGTGACCCCCTGTGACTGGTGCCCAGTCTGGGAACTCACAGCCCTGTGACCCGGTGCCCAGGCTGGGAACTCACAGCCCTGTGACCCCCTGTGACCGGTGCCCAGGCTGGGAACTCACAGCCCTGTGACCCGGTGCCCAGGCTGGGAACTCACAGCCCTGTGACCCCCTGTGACCGGTGCCCAGGCTGGAACTCACAGCCCTGTGACCCCCTGTGACCGGTGCCCAGGCTGGGAACTCACAGCCCTGTGACCGGTGCCCAGGCTGGGAACTCACAGCCCTGTGACCCGGTGCCCAGGCTGGGAACTCACAGCCCTGTGACCCCCTGTGACCGGTGCCCAGGCTGGAACTCACAGCCCTGTGACCCCCTGTGACCGGTGCCCAGGCTGGAACTCACAGCCCCTGTGACCCCCTGTGACCGGTGCCCAGGCTGGAACTCACAGCCCTGTGACCCCCTGTGACCGGTGCCCAGGCTGGGAACTCACAGCCCTGTGACCCCCTGTGACCGGTGCCCAGGCTGGGAACTCACAGCCCTGTGACCCGGTGCCCAGTCTGGGAACTCACAGCCCTGTGACCCGGTGCCCAGGCTGGGAACTCACAGCCCTGTGACCCCCTGTGACCGGTGCCCAGGCTGGGCCTCACAGCCCTGTGACCGGTGCCCAGGCTGGAACTCACAGCCCTGTGACCGGTGCCCAGGCTGGAACTCACAGCCCTGTGACCGGTGCCCAGGCTGGGCCTCACAGCCCTGTGACCGGTGCCCAGGCTGGGAACTCACAGCCCTGTGACCCCCTGTGACCGGTGCCCAGGCTGGAACTCACAGCCCTGTGACCGGTGCCCAGGCTGGAACTCACAGCCCTGTGACCGGTGCCCAGGCTGGGCCCTCACAGCCTCCACCCCTCCAGCGGCTAAAGCACCTGGGGAGCCGCGGGCCCGGGCAGGTGGAGGTTCAGGCCGGGGCGGGGTGCGGGGCGGGAGCCAGCCGAGCCAGGACTGCGCATTCTCACCCGCACACATGGCCGGAGCCGAGCGCCAGGCGGGGACAACTGGCACGTTCTGGAATATCATTACCGCCCCCAGCCCTCCTACCCGGAGTCCAGCGTGCAGGCGCCACGCCTCCTGCGGCCGTGGTCCCCCCGAGGCCGGCTCCCGGGAACAGCGGGGAGCTGCTCACGTCCGGGCAGCGGTGTGTCTGGGAGACAGTCCGGTGGCCGGGTCTGGGGAGGCGCTGCTGAGAGCGGGCACTGGGACTGACCCGGTGTCTGCCAGCCCACCGGGAGCCGTGGTCCGGGGACCTCCTCCCCACCGCCTGAGAGGAGAGCACCGTGGTGAGGGCACCCCCTCCTCCCCGTCTCTGAGCGGGGAGCACCCCCCTCCCCCGTCTCTGAGCGGAGAGCACCCCCCCTCCCCCGTCTCTGAGCGGGGAGCACCCCCTCCTCCCCGTCTCTGAGCGGGGAGCACCCCCCTCCCCCGTCTCTGAGCGGAGAGCACCCCCCCTCCTCCCTGTCTCTGAGCGGGGAGCACCCCCTCCTCCCCGTCTCTGAGCGGGGAGCACCCCCCTCTCCCGTCTCTGAGCGGGGAGCACAGTGGTTAGGGCATCCCTCCCTCCCCGTCTCTGAGCAGAGACACTGGGACGCAGGGGCCGTGCCAGGGCACAGACAGCGCCCGGAGGGGCTGTCAGGACCCGGCGGCCGGCCCTCGTGGACCCCACCGGGCAGCTGTGCACCCCCTGGCCGGTGACCTCGCCTCCCTGTGCCTCAGTGTGCCCCCCGGAGAGCAGGAGACCCCAGTGCGGGGGCTGTGAGAGGAACGGGACGGGGGGAGGCCTCAGTGAGCCCCCGGAGAGCGGGAGAGCCCGGGCTGGTGCGGGGGCTGTGTGAGTAATGGAACGGGGGTGGGGGAGGGGGGGGCCTCAGGACAGTGCCTGCCTCGCTCCCCGGTCCCGTCTCCACGTTCCCACAGGACGTCCTTGTCCCTGGAACCGTCCGTCCCCATGGCAGCCGCCGGCGGCCGCCCTCCCGGTACCCAGCGCGGAGGGGGGGGCGGGCACACGCGGGCAGAAGGCGGCGAAGTCTCCTTGGCAGCTCGCTCCGGCCAGACAGCCACGCGCTTGGACGCCGTCCACGTCTGGCAACGTGAGTCACGTCCCGGGGAGACGAGGAGCCGGAGGAGGCAGCGGACGGGAGCTGAGACCGGCCCCTCGCACCTCCGAGCAGACGGACGGACCTCAGGGCGCGGCGGCCTCTGCGCACCGCCTGGGGGCCGGGCGTCACCCCCTGACCGCAGCTCCCCCCGAGCCCACGTCTGTCCGTGAAAAGCTCTTCCTTTGCAGAAAGCTGTGTGTCTGCTTGTTGGTTTTGTGCTGTGACAAGCCGGGCTCCCCGCACGCGGGCACGGCCTCTGGGCGCCCCGGCCGGAGCCGAGGACGGAGGGGGTTGGCGCCGGCTCCTCCTCACACTAGACCCATGGTCTGCAAACTCATCCATCCACAGAGCCAAATACCAACAGCACAACGATGGGCATCTCTTTGGAGAGCCACACTGTTTAAACTTCAACTCCTCCTAACGCCACTTCTTCAGCATAGACTCGCCCAGGCCGTGGCGTTTTGTGGAAGAGCCGCACTCAAGGGGCCAGAGAGCCGCACGTGGCTCAAGAACCACAGCGTGCCGACCACGGCACTAGGAATGCCACATTGTTTGCCGAGGGGTGGCCCCAGCTTTCCCAGTGACCATTCCCTCACTGTCTCCAAGTTCCATCTGGTTCTCTTTCAAACCTGCTCCAGT
>CM072924.1:2123948-2153948 GCA_036971965.1 Nyctalus aviator
AGCTCCGGGCGGCGTCACACACAGCCAACATTTCTCCTGGATTCCCGCAGGCTGGGAGGCGTCAGGCAGAGCTGGCGAATGCCTTTCCTCTTTAAGCTGACGCCAGTCCTGCCAGCCCATCAGCGGAGGCCACGGCGCGTGGGGAGGGTCTGAGGCGGGGGGGGGGGGGTGGAGGGGGGGGGGGAAACTTGCCGCCATGTTTCCAAGCACTTCAGCAGAAGAGGTGCGCCCAGTGCCGGGGACCAGCGGGACCCCTTTAATGTGGGGGGACCGGAGGCCCGGGATCCCAGCCCTGCGCAGGAAGCTGAGGGGTCTCCCCAGCATCAGGCTTAGCCCCGGCCTCCCTGAAGTCCGGCTCCGCCGCTGGGCAGGGCGCGGGAGGGGAGGCTGGCGGGGTGGGGCGTCTAGAGGGTGAGGAGCCCCCTGTGCAGTCCGCGGCCGGGAGCTTCTGGAACCCCGGTGGGGGGCTGCCAGGACTGCCGACGCCCACTGCCCCACGTCCTGGGGGTCCCAGACAGCGGCCCGGGGTCCCTGCAGGGGAGCTGGCGCTCCAGAGCATTCCAGGAGCAGCGTTTAGGAGGCACGTCTTCGTCTTTAAGGGAAGCCGGTGTGTGTTGAGGGCGGGTGGACCGAGGCCAGCGTCCCCTCCAGGGGGTGAGAGGCAGGACTGGGGCTGGAGGGTTCCGCCGGCACCGGGCTCAGCAGCAGGAGCGGCGCTTACTTTCCTCCGGGAAGGAAGAAAAGGAAAATCAATTCCGAGGAAAGCTGTCGCTCGATGAGGAATTTACAAACGGCTCGTTAAGCCCCGCGGGCGCTGTGTCAGCCTGCTGGCCGGGTGGGGCCCCGGGGGGCAGTGCGGTGGGGGGGGTACTCCCGCAGGGACCCCCGCCCTGGCCGTCCTCCTCGATGCCGGTGCCAGGCTGCCCAGAGCTTCCCTGTGAGGGTCGGGTTGGGGGTACGAGCACCAGGGTGGTCCTGAGTCCCCCCTGACCCCCTGCAGCCAGGCTGGACGGCTAGGACCTGGCCGCTGCCCACGGCGCCAGGCCCGCCGCCCGCTCCCTGCGTCCTGTCTCCGGGCCCTGGGTCCCCGCCCGTGGCTGCACGAGACTCCGCCGTGGCTGCAGGGATCCGGCGCCTGTCTGGCTTCCTGATGGCACAGCCCTGTTCCCGCGAGTCACCACGGCCCCGGCCCGGGACTGAGCCCGGCTCTGCGGTCCGGCGTCCACACGGGCTCCAAGCTGTGGGGCCTCCGGTTCTCCCATCTGTGCTGGGCCTGGGTGGGAGCATGACTAGGGAAGGTGGGAAGGTGCATGCTTAGTTCCTCCTGGAGTGAGAGGGGGTGTGGAGGGTGGGCCTGCGGAGGGCGGTGGGGGTGCGGCAGTGGCGGCATGGCAGGTGGCAGCGTGGCAGCGGGGGCGTGGCAGTGGCGGCGTGGCAGCGGGGCGTGGCAGGTGGCGGCGTGGCAGTGGCGGCGTGGCAGCGGCGGCGTGGCAGTGGCGGCGTGGCAGTGGTGGCGTGGCAGCGGCAGCGTGGCAGCGGGGCAAAAGGGCCGGAAGTGCGAGGTACGGAGGGATCCTGTGTCTCTTTCAGGGAACGTGACTCTGTCCGGGGAATGACACCAGGAGCTGAGGATGCTCAGCTGTGGGGTGGCTCAGGGACATGACTGACCCCAGGGCCAGCCCCCCTGCTCTCCGGTGAGAGCCAGGCCCGCGTCCTTGCCTGCCTCTGTCTCTCCCTGCAGGAACGGGCTAATGTGAGCGGCTGGAACTCTCTCTCCGCGATCCGGTGTCTGGGGAAGGGCCGGCTCTAAAAATAACCCATCGCCTCAGCCCGGGGCGGCGGCTGAGAGAGCGGCCGCCTGATGCTCGCTCCCGGCCCCGGCACCCCCCTCCCAGCAGCCGCCCCGGGATGGGCTGGCGGCAGGTGGCAGCCAGGAATAGCTGACCCCTGGCTCCCGAGGCCCCGCCCCACATGCACACACACACACACACACACACACGCACACGCACGCACACGCACACACGCCCCAACCGGCGACGTGCTCACAGAGGTGGCCGGGGTGACACCGGACATCAGGAGTCCCCTCCGTGGGCCGGACAGCGGCAGCACAGGCCTCACACAGGTAAGGGCGGCTCCCTGTGCCCCAGGCCCGGCTCCCTGAGGCGGTGAGCGTGGGCTGGGCCGGAGGGGCTCCGGTTGGGGGCTTGTGTCGGCCTCATCCCCAGGGGCCCTGCGTGGCCGTCAGCTCTCCCGGGGCGGGGGGATTGTCATGGCTGCCCTGTCCCTCCGTGCCCGGCCTTGGGGTCACTCGCCCTCCCAGCCCCGCACGCTCCCGCCGCCCGCCGGCCGTCCTGCTGGCTCCGGGAGAAGCTGCTGTTTGGGGACCGGGTTGCGTTTGGGAGGCAGGCGCTGGGCCGGCATCGGGGTGAGGGGCAGAGACGCCTCCGCTCGCCCCGGAGGGGGGCCGCGGTCCTGCGATGGCGCTCTGTCGGGGAAGGCTCCGGGAAGGCCGGAGGAGGCGCGGGAGCCACGCTCCGAGGGGGTCCCCGACAGTCTGGATTGCGCCCAGGTTTGCAGGAGACTCTGTCGGGGAGGGGCTGTGTAGGGCGGGAGCTGGCCTGGCGGGACATTGGGACCGTTTGTCCCCTGCGGCGAGGGGGCGTTCTGCCCGCCGTCTGACACGGCGGGTGTGGGTGCCTCTCGGGGTGCCTCTCGGGACAGGCCATCCCCCGCGGTCTCGCTGGTCGGGTAACGCCGTCTCCTCCGGCCCAGGACCGGAGGGGGCGACGGGCTGGGGCCTCATGGGCGCACAGTGGGTACGGAATCACACCCTATGCTTGGATTTTTTATTAATTTTGCTCTATTTTCCTATGAACAACCGTAAACCTCCTCTGCCCCACCTGAGCGTAGACTTTAACCCGGAACGTGATGCCTAACTGAGGTCCAGGGAGAGCAAGAGCCACCCTGTACAATAAAAGGCTCATATGCAGATTGTCCCCTCCCCCAGGGGTTCAACCAGGGGGCGGGGCCAAGCGCCCATGGCTCCTCCCCGTGGCCGGCCCTGGGCTGATGGGCCCCGATCGGGACAGGCCGGCTGGACCCGACCGGTGCACGAATTCGGGCACCAGGCCTCTAGTAACTAATGAAATAGAACCATTATGACAACACAATGGGAATCTCTTCGCTTCCCGCCTGTCTCCGGCACTCCGCGTGGCCAGCGTCGCTCTGGTGCTGGGGCCACTGCTGAGCAGAACAGGGGGACCCGACGCCGGCACTGCGGGGGCACCACAGCTGAGCTGGTAACCGAGGCGGCTGCTTAGCGACTGAGGGGGGCAGCGTCCATGGCGAGGACGGCTGGACAAAGGGACGCGTCACGGCGCAGGCGGGCCGGGCAGGACGGCGGGATGTCACCACGTCGCTCAGAGCGGTGTGCAATCTAAAACCTATGAATTGTTTATCTCCGGAATCTTCCACTTAATATCTCCGGCCTGCGGCGGACCGCAGGACCTGAGACCGAATAAGGGGAACCGCTCTGGCCTCCAGCACCCAGAGGCCCTTGCCCCCTGGCCGGTGCCCAGACCCTCCAACCACCTCCCTTGGGCGCTCGGTGGGCTTATCCTTTAGGCGTTTTGTCCAGCGGGTTGCCTCTGTCCTGGGGTTTCTCCCTCTGCTCCGGGCACTCCTCTGCTGTATTGGTCAGCTCTGGCTGCGACAGCGCTCTGTAACAAACAGCCCCAGGCCTCGGCGGCTCGCAGCAGTGTTCTTCCCGTTGGACCTGGGTTTGGCCGGTGCGGGCTGGCTCTGGCGGGGCTGGGCTGTGCGGCTGCCCTCGGCGGTGATCCTTTGGGCCTGCTCGCCTCTGGCTGTGGCAGAAGAGACCACGCCCCCTGCTTCGGCGCCTTCACGGTCTGAGCTCCCGTCACTCGCCCCATCTCTCCTCCGTCTCTCCTCCGAGCCCCGAGGCACCAAGGTGAGGGCACAGACTCCACTGCTCCCCTGGGGCGCTGCACGGGCTCGGGTGGAGGGCAGGGCAGAGAATGGGGACGAGACGCCCCGTTTTCCACACCTGTCAGTGCCTCCCTGTGCTCCCTGGTTGATTCACATGTGCCCCCCCTCCAGCCGGGGGCCTCCGTGAGGGTGGCCGTGCCTGATTCTCCCTGGACCACAGGGTCCTGGTGCTGTAAGTATCAGAGGTTACGTCAGGGTCAAGTTCAGGGCCAAGAGGAGAAATCCGCCCCCAGGTGATGGCACTCCTCCCAGCTCAGGGGGTCCCGTGAGAGAAATGGAGCAGAGAGGGGGGAGCACTCATGTGTCATTGCAGTTGGGGGCTCCCTAACGGACCTCAGCAGGCAGAGGAGGGAGCAGCGGGCATCCTGGGAGGGGCAGTGCCGGGCCAAGGCCTGGGGGCGGGGGTAGGACCGTGTGAGCCGGCTGGCCCTGCTGCCCTTGCTGCCCGCCGCTGGGCCTGGGCACAGTGAGGATGCAGCCCGGGCCGCTCAACGGCAGGCCCCCGCCTGTGAGTCTCCCCGGAGCCCCTCCCCCTCCCCCGGCTCTAAATTAAGTGGTAACCGGGAGCCTCTGATCTCATTACTCGAGTTATAATTGTGCCTCTTTAATCATGCCTGGTGGCCGCGCTCCGGCCGCGGCTCCGGAGAATTCCCCGCCGCAGGGCGAAGAGGGGCGGGGGCGGGGGGGCTGCCGGCCGCCCCGAGACGCTTGTTCACATTAATCCGGAAAGTAGAGGACACGGCCCCAGTGCCCTCGCCGCGAGCATTTACAGGCCGGGACCCGAGCGCCGGGATGACCGTGTTTTTCCTCGTTAAATACTCCTGTCGCCCAGGATTTCTAACCTGGGCAGAGAGGGCTTACCAGGACATGAAGCCTGTGCAAGAGGCGTCTGTGGGAGGTGTCACCCCCCTCCCCGCCCCCCGCCCCCCCGCCACATACACACATACCCCCCACCCCCAGGCAGGGCACACCACGGGGCAGAAAGGCTGGATTTAAGAACAGGCTCCAAGGTGTCTCAGCGCATCCCCGAGCCTCCGGAGCCTCTGTTTGTCCATCTGTAAAATGGGTGGGTCCTCCAGGAGGCGTGGAGCTGAAAGTGGAGTGAAAACCCACGGAGAGGCGCCAGCCCGGTGCCCACGGGAGGCCGGAGCAATGCAGGGCCGGAGGGAAAAGCTGGGAGGGGACCTCTGACCACAGATGCCACCGCAGGGGGAGGCCCACCTGCTCTTCCTGATCCACAAACAGCCGGAGTGAGTCTCTGAGGCCACAGCACACCCGGCCGCCAGGGGGCCTGTGGGAGCCGCATTCGCCCGGATCCCCCTCTCCCGTCCTCCCGTGGAGCCCCCGGCCACGTCCCGGGCCACGTCCCCGGCCACGTCACCGGCCACGCCCCGACCACGCCCCCGGCCTCTGCCGCTCAGAGAGGAGAGGGCTGAGCCTGGCTTTGGAACAAGAAGGGACGGGAAGGAAGAGGAACCATAGGAAGCTGGTTTAGCAATCACTGGCTGACAGTCACCCCCGACGTGGCGAGAGCCCCTTTCCTTCCGCCCACCTGTGGCCCGTCCTGCTGCCGAGGGCCCAGTGCCGAGAGCCAGGGCACAGGGACCCGGCCCTGCCCCCGGTCAGCCTGAGCCCTGGGTGCCCCTCCATGGCGGCGTGCCTGTTTCCCAGCCTGCACTGTGAGGTCAGAGTGAATGGCTGAGCCGGCACCCGGCACCCTGCCAGGCACCGGGAGACTCTGGGGCAAAGGCCAGTGTCCCCCAGGCACCGTGTCCGCTCTGTGTGGTGGGCAGGCATGGAGGGCCACCTCCGGGGACCGTGGCCACGAAACGGTGAGCTTTCTCTTGCTGTTTTAATTTTTAAATAGATTTTTGTTGTTTCAGAGAGGACGGGAGAGGGAGAGGGAGGGAGAGGGAAGCATCAGTGATGAGAGAGAATCATTGGTCAGCTGCCTCCGCACGCCCCTTACAGGAGATGGTCCCGCAACCCGGGAATCAGACCGGGACCTCCTGGTTCACAGGCGGACGCTCAGCCCCTGAGCCACGCCGGCTGGGTTTTTGCGGGGTTTTCAAAGGAAGTTTTCCTGGGCTGACTGCGGGAGATGGCGCCTGCTCCTCCTGGGCTGACTGCGGGAGATGGCGCCTGCTCCTCGCCGCGGGCCCTCAGCAGCTCTCCCGCTCACGGGGGACGCAGCGTCCGCCCTGCAGGCATCTCCCCGGGAAACCCACCTGACGTGGAGGCAGCCGGGCCTGCAGCCAGCCCCCGTCCCGCCGAGCGCACAGCCGAGGGCGGGCTCAGGCCTGCCTTTCCCTCCCAGCGGCCTTCCCTCCCACCCCCCGCGGCTCCCGCGGCTCCCACGGGGCCAGGCGACAGCGACGGGCTGCAGGACCCAGCTGGCCGCCGGCAGATGGAAGGTTCCTGTGTCAGCTCCCTCTCCCGCGCATCGCGGCCGGGAAGACGGGACAGGAGTTGGCAGCGAAGTAAGTGACGGGTTATTTTTAGAAAGCGTCCCAGCCGGACACCCAGGGGAGCTGGTGGCCAGAGACCTGGCTCCCGCCGCTTCCGGGGACGGTACGCGGGAAACCATGACGGTGGGACGGAGGGAGTGGGCCCTGCGGGGCCCCGTGGTCCCTGCGGGCCGGCTGGAGCCACCAGTCCCGGCAGCTGTCCCTAAAGCCGCTGTGGCGTCCGCCTGGCGTGGCTGCGTGGCTGGGCCTGGAGCGGAACACGCTGCAGCCGCGACGTTACCTCCGGTTTGGCTGAGACTCTGCCTCTGGGGTCAACCCCGGGGCCGTCCCTACACGTACGGGGTGGGGAGCAGAGCCTCCTGGCCCCGCGCTGAGGGAGCGGCCGCAGGGCGGACAGTGAGCCAGGCGCTGGCCAGGCCGCTGCGATCAGATGCACGGAAAGGAGGAAAGGCCAGTGGAAGAAAGGAAGTCTTGCTCTGGCCGGGGTGCTCAGTGGTTATAGTGTTGGCCGGAGGAGGGAAGGGTCACGGGTTCGATTCCGGTCAAGGGCATGTACCTCGGCTGTAGGCTCGTGGTCGGGGTGCACACGAGAGGCAACCAATCAGTGCGTCTCTGTCTCATCAATGTTTCTCTCTTGCACGCTCCCTAAGAATCAATGGAGGAAATGGGCACCGGGTGAGGGTTAACCACCAAAAAAATAATAAATGAAGTTTCTCCTCGTTACCGTGGGCCACACCTTGGTCTCCCGGGGCCGCCCCAGGTCTCCTCCACGCCCAGGGCCCCTTAGGGCCCAGCCCCCTCAGCCTCTCCCCTGCCTGGGTCCCTCCCTCCGACGCCCAGCTGCCCCGCCTGCCTCTCCAGACCCTCCCCTGCTCTCTCTCAGCCTGAGCGGCCCCAGACCGAGCTCAGCGTCCTCTCCGCAATTAGACGCCCCGGTCTCCGCGCGCCGGTTAAGACGCGGCGAGCGGCACGTCCTCTCCGGGAACATCCGACAGAGGCCGCCGCGCCGAGCTGATGGCTCCCTCCCCCGTCCTCTCTGCGGGGCCGCCCCGTCACACCCGCTAATCCCATCGCCTCGGCAGCGGGAGGCACTTAACGCCGGGACCTGGACTTCGGGGTCCCTGAGGCTGCGGGGAGGGGGCTCGGCGGCAGAGGCCCAGCCTGAGCCCCGCCCCCACGCACCCCGGTCCCCTTGGGGGCTTGTGAGCCAGGTGAGGAGCATAGTCTGCCCGGCATCTTCCCTCCCGCGGGGCACGGCGGCACCGCTGTTGGGACGTTGGCTCCACGGGCGCGCCAGGCTGGGCTGGGGCCCGCACAGAGGACGGGAGGTGCCGAGGCGCCAGGCCCGTGGGTCTGGACACGGCAGACCCAGGCACGGGCCTCCTGGCCCCCGTGGCCTTGGCCGAGCCACCGATGCCCGAGCTGTACATGGCGGTGGGGGAGGGGGGGACGCCACGCCTGGCCCAGAGGCAGGCTCGGTACCACGAGGTCGGTTGTCTGCTGGGGAGGCAGACCCCAGGGACTCCCACAGCTCCCCGGGCGCCCCAAGGTCTTTGCCCGTGCTGTCCCGTCCCGCCTCCCCTCCTGTGTCACTCCGTGCCTCGCTCTTCTGCCCCGCTGTCTCCGCCCTCCCCCCTCTCCCCCTCCCCCCCTCCCCCCGGCCCGCGCCTCGGTTCCTGCTGTGCCCGCTTGGAGGGTGCCAGTCTCCTTGGTAACTATCTACTCCCCATTCAAACACCACCTCCTCCGGGCAGCCCTCCTGCCTCCCCCTCTCCCCGCGGACCCGCAGACTCTCAGGAAGGCAGGCAGGAGCTACGGGCGACTGGAAATGGACTTGGGGTGGGACAGGAGCCTTTGCTGAGACGGGGCATCGCGCAGCGTGAGGTCCTTCAGGGTCACGGTATGCTGTTAGAGCCCGGAGTCCCGCGCCGGCCGGGCACCTGTCCCTGGCACTGAGAGGTCACGGGTTCAGTTCCCGGTCGGGGCACATGCTGGGGCTGTGGGCTCCATCCCCAGGAGAGGGCGTGCAGGGGGCAGCGGATCCATGTTTCTCTCTCCCTCTCCCTTCCTCTCTCTAAAATCAACAAAAACATTAAAAAAAACACAAAAACCCACATAAAATCAGGAATTCTGCTTCTCAGAGGCACCAAGCTTCACTGTACCCTAAGTGTCCTTCTGCAGGTCCCAGTGCCCGCTCCTCCAGGCCTGGCAGGCTGACTGCCCGCCGCCTGGCGCAGCTCCTGGGGGAGCGAGAGGCTGAGTCCCCGCTGCCTCCCTGGGGCCGGGCGCTCCCTGCCAGCTCTTTGAGGTTCATGTCGAAGCCGCTCTGTCCTCCAGGCGCACTCCCACGCGTGATCTCTCTCCCTTAAAGGGGCCTCACTCCCCAGGGCGCCTGCCGCGCCTGCCCCGCCTGCCAATTAGCGCTGCGGAGGCTGCGGAGCAGCGGACGGGGGAGGAGAGGCGAGGACAATTAGGGGCCGTGTGTCCTCCTTACAGCAGTTTGTCAGCAGCAGAGCCAGTCCCGCTGCAGCCGGGAACCCCGCCCGGAGCCAGGCACCGCGCGGGGCGGGGAGCACAGGGGTCCCCAGTCCATTAACGGCCGCTCTCGGGGTGCGGGGCCCTGAGGCCCGGCGTCCTCGCCTCGCCCGATCGCCATCGCTCCAGCCCTCGGCAGCTGTGTGACCTCAGGCAGGCGCCGAGCTCTCCAATGGGGTGGATGACAGGGCGCGGGAAGGGCCTGGTGCCCAGAGGCTCAGAGCGGACGTGGGTAGGTGTGCCAGCTGGCCTGGCCGGGAGAGGGCAGCAGCCTCACGGTGCAGGGTGGGGGTGGGGGTGGGGGGGAGCATCCGTCGGGAGAGGCCACGTGTGAGCTGAGCCCAGAACAGCACCCTGGCGAGGGAACAGCCCGGGCGAGGACCCGGAGTGGGGTGAGGCTGATGGGGTCACTAGAAACTGGAGCGGGACCGGAGGCGGGGGAGGGGGTGGGAGCGGCCCCTGCGGCCCCCAGTCACCCCAGTGCATCGGCTCCCAAGGACTCAGAGGTGCCCGTCTCGATAGCACCAGAGGCCCGTCTCCTGTGCTGCCCCCATTTCACAGCTGAGGAGACTGAGGCTCAGAGAGACAGTCGCCAGAGGCCACGCCGCAGAGGCCGAGGGGTGCAGGTCACTCCCGCCTGGGGCTCGGCCTCCGTGGCCGTTCCCCGTGGAGCTGGCCGGAGGCCTGCTCCCCGCCCTCAGGGCGGCCCCAGGCGGGTGGGGGGCACCTGGCTGCCCGGGCTCAGGGGCCAGGATCCCCACGCCTTGGAGTCCCGCTCCGGGAGCCGGGGCAGAGAAGCAGGAGGCCGTCTCTGTGCGGCTCCAGGGGCCCTGCCTCTGAGGTTTCTAATGCGTTCATGAAGCCAGTGATTCCAAACCCGGGCCCTCTGGGTGCGGCGGGCCAGGACCGCGCCCCCTGCAGGAGCAGGGGCCCCTCTGCCCCCCCGCGGCCGGTGCCCCGGAGGCCAGGGCTCAGGGGCTCTCAGAGGATGGCCCGGCCCCCGGCAGGATGTGGGGAGACAGGGCAGGAGTGGGCGGCCTGGGTGTAAACCCCGGTTCTGTGGTTCCCCCCATCTCCAGCTCTGGATGCGCCAACGCCCTCCCTCCCCTTCAGCCTTCTCCCCTCGAACCCGGGCAATGACGCAGGTGTGTGAGGAGGAAGGAAAGCATCCAGGCCGGCGCTCCACACAGGCCGGCGGGAGCCGCTCGCTGTGGTGGTGGCACCATCCTGGACGCCACGAGCAACGCCGGACTCGGCGCCGTCAGGGGCCCTCGGCCCAGGGTCACCTCCCTCTCCAGCGGCCCGCCGCCCACACTCCCTCCATGCCCTCCGTCCTCTCCCCGAGGGACCCCACCCGCCGTCCCGTCCCCTCCAGCCTCTGCGTGCTGCGCCTGCTGCTTCTCACCCCTCGCCAGCCTCCGGGACCGGGGCCGCCTCATGCTCCTCCTCAGCCTCGGCACCGCCCCCAGGAGGGCCTCCCTGACCGCCCCCGCTTCTCTGCCCAGCGGCACGAGGACCATTCTCCGCCTCCAGCCGGAGTCCGGCTCTGCGGAGGGCCGCGCCGCGCCGGCCTCTCCCCGCCCGGCCCCTTCCGCCCAACAAGCCGCCTGGCGCCGGGCCTGCAGGAGTGCACGCAGCTCTCCTGGAAACACAGAATGAGGGGGAACAGCCGCTGCGCCCCTGCACTCCCCTCCCCAGCAAGGCTGCTCCGGCTTCAGGTGCTGCTCCCAGCTCTGGCTCCCTTTATGACGTTAAATAATGCCCTTCCGCCTCCTTTCATCGCCGCCACACAACGGCTCCACTCCCACCGCCGCTCCGCTGCCGCACGCAGCCCCTCCCGCCTCCGCCGGGATTTCCTCCAGTGAGGCTCCCCGGACCCCAGGCTGAGAGCACAGGCCCCTGGCTGCCGTCCCCGCCACCCTGCAGCCGGAGGGAGCCCCCAGAGGCACCCCCGCACCCAGTCACCCCAGACCCTGTGTGGCCTCCGGGCTGGTGACAGGCCCCGGGCGGGAACGCACCTGCACCAGCCTCCCTGGCCCACTCGCAGCCCCCAAACCCGCCCCCTGCCCCCCCTTTCCCCGGACAGGAAGTCTGCTGCCCTGGCCGCTGGCCACTCACTCTGAGCCTCGAGGTCCCGCCCCACAGGCTCCCTGCGCATTATGAGGCCCCTCCGGAGGCTCCCCAGTGGCTTCCAGTTCCTGGCCGCCCGGTGGGCCTCTGACCTCCCAGGGGAGGAGCAGCCCATGTGCTCCTGGCCGTGGCCGTGGCCGTGACCCAGCGCCGTGGCCTCCGGTGGGTGCAGGGCAGAAAGAGCCGGAGCGGAGTGTCCACCCCAGGTCTCCATCCGCACCGAGGGGGGCGCCCAGGGCCCCTCCCTCTTCCCTCCGCCCCCCGATAGGCCTGCCCCCCAGTGCGCCGGGCATCTACGCTCCGGGCGGCATAACCAGTAACCGTCATGCAGCTCCGTCTGTGGGCCGAGCCTCCGCCCGGGAAACTACCCCGTGGGGTCAGGACGTCAGCACCGTCCAAACATCCCGGGAGTGAGACGTGGTCCCGGAGGGAGCTGCCTGGTGGCGAGTCCCAGGTGCCCGGGGTGGGGGTGGGGGGCAGAGCCGTCAGCTTCCAACCCGTTAGCAGAAGCCTCAGTAACAGGCCTCACAGGACTGCCGTGCCTGACCCCCTGGAGGAAGGGGGAGGGAGCCCGAGCAGTGCAGCACGGGGGAGGGGGGAAATGGGGGGACAGGCAGGGGCTGGAGGCCCAGCAGCGGTGCCAGGGAGCTGGATCCCGAGCCCCCTGATCGTATCTGCATTTAAAAATCACCGAGTGCGGAGCGGGGTGATGGGAGGCCACTCAGCGACAGGTGTGTCATTGGGGGGGAGGGGCAGGTGTCCAGCTCAGGACTGTGCGGGACCGGATCCTGCCTCCCTCTCCTTGCTGCCCCCCTCCCCTGCCCCATCTTCCTCCCGCACCCAGCCCACCCTCCCTGCCTTCTTCCCTTCTCTCTTTCTCTCTTTCTTTCCCTTCCTTCCTTTCTTTTTCTTTTTCTTTCTTTCTTAAATATATTTTTACTGATTTCAGAGAGGAGGGGAGAGGGAGAGAGAGAGAGACATCCATGATGAGAGAGAATCGTGGGTCGGCTGCCTCCTGCCCGCTCCCCATTGGGGATGGAGCCTGCACTGTGGCATGCAGGGCGCCCGGACCGTGACCCCCTGGCTTCTGGGTCAGTGCTCGGCCACCGAGCCACGTGGGCGGCTCCAGCCTGCTTTCCAGGGAGCAGGAGAGAGAAGGGTCACGGGCCCTGGTTCAGTGGCCGTCTGACCTTCCGTGACCTCAGAGCCTCGCGACCTCAGAGGCTCTCCCGCCCAGAAGCACACACAGGGCTCCGGGCCAGGGGCTGCGGGGCGGCAGGCGAGGGATGAGAACAGCCGGGGAGCGGCGGTGGCTGGGAGGGCTCTGCGCGCGCTGGCCCCTCCGTCCCTCATCCATATGGATGTGCTGCGGGAGGGCCGGCTCCGGAGCGGCCATCAGCTTCAGACGGATCAGTGACTGGATGAAGGATGAGCGAGCGTTCCGCTCAGCACCCCGGGCCGGCGGAGGGCCTGGGGCCGGCGCTGATTGCAATCAGGCTGAGCGGAGCTGATGGTATTAATGATCCTCGGCCTCCGGCGGCCAGTCCTGGAGGGAGGGGCTGGGGCCCGGATTCCTCCTTCCCCTGCTCTGGTTTCAATCAGCTCTCACAGCTGCTGCCTCTCACCACGGGGCCCTCCCGGAGGCCGGCAGGCTGAGCCGGGCCCTGCCTCTCCCGGGCCTGTCCTTCCCGGAGGGCCGGTCCGGCTCTGACCAAAGCCACCTGCTGGACGCCGGGGCCAGCGAGCCGAGACCCAGACCGGGAGTGACCGGCTGCTGCTGGAAGTTCTCCCGGCTCCAAACCCACGCTCTGTGAGGGCCTGTCCCATCTGCTCCCTCACCCCACCACCGCAGCCTGCTCCCCGCATTCCCCTGTGCCCCCGCCCCCCGCCATGCCCAGCCTTCATCCTCCAGGCCTTTGTGCTGCCCCTCCCCCGGGACCACCTTCCTCCCCCAATCACCCCGACTTACTCTCAGCTCGCCGCTCCCCGGGCTTCCGTGGGGCGCCCCGCCCAGTCCCCAGGCCACCCTGGCGGCGTGGCTCCTTGGGGGGTCGGGGGAGGGGGTGTCCAGCTCAGGACTGTGTGCGGGACATTCACCCTCTTTGTGACTCCTTCACCCTCGTCGGTGCCTGTGCCTGTCTCCCCGACCGTCACCCGCTCCCCACGCAAGTGCGGCTCACTCACGCCCTCCCAGGCCTGGCACAGAGCAGGCGACCTCTGCTGGGCAGGTCACGCCGGGCCTGGCCACAGACCCGTCCCAGGCGCTGTCACAGGGGGCCGAGGCCGGTGGGGGCGGGGGTGCAGGGGGAATGACAGCCCCGGTGCTCCTGCGAGTGCCCCCTGTCCTGACCTCTCCACGCTGTCGAGCTCTGAGCTCTGCCTGCCCCTCACCCTCTCGCCTCTCACCCGGAACCACCCCACGGGGGACAGGGAGGAACATTCCAGGCAGAGGGAACAGCAGGTGCCAAGGCCCGGGGCAAGAAGGAGGCGGACCAAGCCTGCCGAGGGCCCTGAGTGCCAGGCCAGGGGCCAGGCCAAGGCCACCGAGGGTTTGGACGTGCTCAGAGCTGTGGTAGAAGCTTCCGGATGCCGTGTCCGATGACACCCGTCTGTGCCTGCGCCCGTGCCGGGTGCTGGGGACCCAGAGAGGGGCCCTGTCTTGGAAGGGCTGATCCCCTGCACAGAGGCAGGGGCATCAGCGTGGAAGCTCGGGGCCACTCCGGGTAATCAGGGAGGGCTTCCTGGAAGAGGCTCCCTGAGCCGGGCCTTGTAAGCCAGCCCGGCCTGGATCGAGGCACCGCCAGGGGTGGGTACTGCAAGGCTGAGCTGCGAGGGGGTTGGGGGTGGGGTGCACGGGAGGAGACGCAGTCACAATGGCTGGCCTTGTGCCAGGCGCCATGCTGCACCTCCTTACCCTCCCCGCTCCCGTTATCTCATATCCTCTCGGAGCCCACCCTCCGCCGTGCTTTATACCATTTGCAGATGAGGGCTGGGGGCGGGGGGTGAGTTGCCTGCTGGGAAGCGGTGGAGGGATTCCGGCTGAGGCTGCCCCATGGGGCCTCGCACTCAGACTTGGAGCCGCCAGCGGCTGGTGGAGGGCACTGGGGAGCCGTTGGGGATCGAGAAAGTCAAGGTCAGGTTCATACTTTTAAAGGGGACTCTGGGGGCACGGAGGAGCAGGAGAGACGGGCTCAGTGTGGGCAGAGAGGTCAGGAGAGGGCTCCCTCGCAGGCTCCTGGGAGGGTCCCGGCACCTGGCTGTCCTGTGGGCACAGCCCCACCTGAGCCAGGCGGGGGCGGGGGAGCCTGGCCCAGCGGCAGTAAACACCCTGGCAATGAGGTGATTATGTCTTGAGCTTTGCTTTAAAAGCCTTAATGGATTTTTCCACTCCATAAAGCTGCCCTGGGCCTGGGAAGTAATGGAGGGGGCACAGGGCTCAGCGCTGAGACTCAGCGAGCTCCCCACCCGGCCTCGCTGTGCCGCTGCCCCCGAGGGTGCAGGGAGGTCACAGCCGCTGCCCCCACCCTCCGCGGGTGACAGGAGCCCAGGCCGTGCCCCTTCCTGCCGGCGCCGTGCTCAGCTCTGCCCGGCCCGGCCCCAGGCAGCCCGGTGGCACAGAGGCCTGCACCAGCGCCGGGCTTCTCACCCTGGTGACGGGGAACTCACCACTGCCCCACGTGCTTCTTGTGATCTGGCCTCCGCTCGCCTGTCCGGGGGAGAAAGGAAGGGACGTCCTGGGGCCACCTGGCAACTGGACTCCTCCGGCCTGGAGCCCCCTCTGTCTGGCCCCCCACAACCCTTCTTGCTGAGAGGCCACTTTAATAATAATAACACAGCCAAAACCGGTGTGGCTCAGTGGATAGAGTGTCGGCCTGTGGACTGAAGGGTCCCAGGTTCTATTCTGGTCAAGGGCATGTACCTTGGATGCGGGCACATCCCCAGTAGGGGGTGGGCAGGAGGCAGCTGGTCGATGTTTCTCTCTCATCAATGTTTCTAGCTCTCTATCCCTCTCCCTTCCTCTCTGTAAAAAATCAATAAAATATATTTAAAAAATAATAATAACACAGCCCGGCCAGCGTGGGTTGAGTGTTGACCTATGAACCAGGAGGTCACAGTTCGATTCCCAGTCAGGGCACAGGCCCGGGTTGCAGGCTCCATCCCTGGTGTAGGGCGTGCAGGAGGCAGCTGATCCATGATTCTCTCATCATTGGCATTTCTCTCTCTCTCTCTTTCCCTTCCTCTCTGAAATCAATAAATAATAACAATCCTATCTAATAAAGGAATAATATGCAAATTGAATGTCACCCCAACACATAAGATGGCTGCCCACACGTGGTCAAAGATAGCTGTCCTCATGTGGACATAGATGGCCAACACAAGATGGCCAGCAGGAGAGGGCAGTTGGGAGGGACCAGGCCTGCAAGGGAGGGCAATTGGGGGGCAATCAAGCCTACAGGGGAGGGCAGGTAGGAGCAACCAGGCTTGCAGGGGAGTGGTTGGGGGTGATCAGGCTGGCAGGCAGAAGTGGTTAGGGGCAATCAAGAAGGCAGGCAGGTGAGCAGTTGGGAGCCAGCAGTCCTGGATTGTGAGATGTCGGCCTAAACGGGCAGTCAGATATCCCTTGAGGGTCCCAGATTGGAGAGGACTGCCAACTGGGCTGAGGGACACACACCCCTGTGCACGAATTTCGTGCACCAGGCCTCTAGCAGTAATAATAATAATAATAATAATAATACAGTAACAATAGCAGAGAACACATGGGCAGCATTTTCAGGAGGCAGGGTTAGGGTTAGGGTTAGGGTTAGGGTTAGAATTAGGGTTAGGGTTGAACGCCCGGTCCACACCCACAGCTACTCTCGTACCCAGGCTCTGTGGCCGCACCCCTCCCGGGCTCCTGTGTGATCCGGGGCGCCCGGAGGACCCCAGGTGGTTTGGAGCCAACACTGGGCTCAGCTCCCTGCAGCACTGGGCCCGGGGCAGAGAGCGTGCTTTGGCCTCTTGGGGCACTGGCCGCGCTGTCACGGCACAGGGTGGATTGGCTCACCAGCCGCCAGGCCCCTCCTCTGGCCCCGGTGTGCGCGCAGACAGCACCTGCGCGGTGACCAGCTGCAGGGACTGCAGAGGCCACAGCCCGGGCGGAGACAGCTGCGGCCGGAGACGCCGCACACCGTGCTGGGGTCCCTTTGTTGGGGGACAGCCCCGCTCAAGCCCACCCCCACTCCCCCCATCACCCCTGGAGTCTCTCCTCTGGCCCGGCCAGCGTCTGTTCCTAGAAACACAGACCCTGTGGGCCCCAGCAGGCCTCCCTGCTCCCCACACCCCTCCCTGCTGGGCACCCTCACCTCGGAGAACGTCCTTTATAGGATCTTCCACCCGGACGCCCGTGGGTAGGAGTGGGGCGGCTTCATTCCCCTCCGCTCCACCCCCTGGCTCCCCCCTCCTTCTGCCCCCTGGCTCCCCCCTTGTCCCTACCCCCTGGCTCCTCCCTCTTTCTGCCCCCTGACTCTCCCCTTGCCCCTACCCCCTGGCTCCTCCTCTCTCTGCCCCCTGGCTCCCCCCTCATCCCCACCACCTGGCTCCCTCCACCTCTGGACTCTCCTCTCCCTCCCCTGCTATTTCCCTCCCCTCCCCTCCCCTACCTCTGCCCCTTGCAGGCGCCGCAGGTATGTCCCTGCACAGCGCAGGTGAGTCTCAGACTCCGTGGAACCTAAGGCTCCCACATGAGTGGTCTGGGAGCCAGCGGTGTGGCCAGTTTCTCCCGTGCCCGCCCTCCCCCTCCTCCCTTGCTGGGGGTGGGCCCAGCTGTGACCTTGGGGAGTCGGGGGCGGGGGGTGCTGGTCGAGGGACTGAGTTCCTGTGGGAAGTCCTGCTGCCTTGGGGTGCACAGGCCTGGGCCTGCCCAGGTACCCCTCCTTCGGCCCCGCCGGTCCCAGCAGAACATGGGGTGTGGGTGCTCACGCCCTCTGATTGCGAGCAAGGTCAGGACTGGGGTCCCTGCTCGTGAGGAGGGCAGGCTGGCATCGGGGGGAGCCCTGGGGGGCGGCCCAGCAGGAGCAGGACTCTGAGAACTACAGACACTGCGGACCGGCTGAGAGCAGGCGGCTCCTCCTTTGGGGAAACCGAGGCTGGGAAGGCCTGGGCTGCCCGTCACACAGGCAGCGGCTGAGGCAGGCCTTCAGCTTCCTCACAGCCAGGAAGTCCCGGCTCCCCAGCGCCCCTCGGGGGCCGGGACACGCCACTGGCGCTCCGTCCTGCCGCAGGAGGCAGCCAGGGGCTCCGTCTGGAAAGAGCTCAGGGTGCAGAGCGACACCCGTTTATCTTGGCGCCGCGGGGTGGGTGCCTGCCAGCCCCTGCCAGCCGCACGCCGCCGTCCAGGAACTGCTGGATGAGGCGTGAATGACACGGCAGTCCCCGCTCCGGAGGGACACGCCCCGAGAGAAGGCAGCTCGCCACACGTCTGTGCACCCGCCGCCCCGCCGAGGGCCAGGCCGCGCTGCCGGGCCCGGACCTGCCGCACAGAGAGGCCGTGTGCTGGCCCGGACCTGCCGCACAGGGAGGCCCGTGTGCCGGGCCTGGACCTGCCGCACAGAGAGGCCGTGTGCCGGCCCGGACCTGCCGCACAGAGAGGACCGTGTGCCGGCCCGGACCTGCCGCACAGAGAGGCCGTGTGCCGGCCCGGACCTGCCGCACAGGGAGGCCCGTGTGCCGGCCCGGGCCTGCCGCACAGAGAGGCCGTGTGCCGGGCCCGGACCTGCCGCACAGAGAGGCCGTGTGCCGGCCCGGACCTGCCGCACAGGGAGGCCCGTGTGCCGGCCCGGACCTGCCGCACAGAGAGGCCCGTGTGCCGGCCCGGACCTGCCGCACAGGGAGGACCGCGCTGCCGGGAGAGTCTGTCCTCCAGCCGGGAAGACACAGTCCCCGGTGGCGAGCCAGGCTGCACTCAGGAACGGCAGCATCTGCCAGCCCCGCCTCCGGGTCTTGGTGCTCAAAGGGACAGCAGGTGGCCGGCTGAGCGAAGGGATAAAAGGGAACAAAAGGGAATAAAAGGGACTGAAAGGCCGGGAAGCCATTGGACGGTGCGCCGGCCGGCCGCGGGTGCGGTCTGCAGCGGAGGGCTCGGCTTTGTGTCCTCCTGGGTGGGAGCCTGGGCGGGCGGGGCCGTGTCCTGGCTGCTGGGCTGGGCTTTCTTCCTTGTCCGCAGGAGCTGGCCGGACGCCGGAGCCCCCGGCCCGGCAAGCATCTGAGCCGCGCTGGCTGCCAGGGGAGGCCGGGCCGCCGGTGAGCGTTGGCATGGCGGCAGTTCCGGCTCTCCGGGGAGCCGGGCCCTGGAGCTGTGTTTTTAACGCGGAGAGGGGACTGCCGGCCAGGTCACAGGGCAGATGGGGCGGAAGCCGGAGGCTGGGGGACCCTCCCTCCTCCCATGCTGCTCCCGAGCTGCCTGAGGGCGAGGCGCCTCTAGCCCTCCCGAGGCCTGATGCCCCGGGCCCTCTGGGCGCCCGCAGCCACAGGCTCTGTCCTCAGGGCCCGGTGGGCTCGGCAGTCACCGATGCCACGCCCTCCGTGGGGGCGGGGGCGTCTGAGCCGGCAGAGAGGCAGCAGCCAGCCTGCGTGACTGAGTCTGCCCCGTCCCACAGGCCCCTCCTGCCCACGGGGTGGCTATCACCTCCGGGGGCTCAGACTGGCCCCCGGCAGCGGGTGCAGTGACACGGTTACACCGGCAGCACCGCCCCAGCGGGTCTCACCGTGAGCCGGGGCCGTCCCCGTGTTTGCTGAGGTGCGGACAGTGGTGGGAGGTGGGCGTTACTATCCTAATTTTTCAAACGAGAAATCGGAGACTCGGGAACCGACTCCTCTGAGGAACAGGAGTGTCGCTCTAAAACAGATAGTGCTAGCCAGGGCATGGGGGGGGCGTTTGGGGCACAGGGGGCGGGGCTGGGGGTCAGGGGGGCAGCTGGGGGCACAGGGTAGGACTGGGGGCACGGGGGCGGGGGGCTGGGCAGGCCCGTTAGTGCGGGGATGGCATTACTGCCCTGGGGCAGCTAGAAGATGGTGCTGAACACCACAGAAGGGCGTCCCCTCAGTCTGGGGTCAGGGGTCAGGGGTCAGGGTGGCCGGGGCTGGTGCCTCCTGAGGCTGGGAGGACTTCCAGCGGCCTCTGGGGCTGCTGCGCCTGTGCTGCCCCTGGCTTCTCTGTGAACGTGTCCTCTGACCTCCACCTCCACCCGTGTCTGACCTCAGCTGCATGTACCTATAACAGCCCCATGGGGGCTGGGACCTCACCACACGCACTGGGGGGACACGCTGTAACCCCGGGTAGCCGCCCACACTGCCTGCGGGCTGCAGGGAGCCGGTGACTTGCAGTGGGGACCGGAGGGGGCACCCCGTGTGCCTGGGAAACCTCAGTGGCTGTTCCCCCTTGCCCCTCAGGACCAATGCTCCTCCCCCCACCCCCACCCCTCAGACCACAGACCCAGGTGGTCCTGGGCCTTCCTCCCCCTCCTCCCCCCACCCGACCCCCTCCTCCTCAGGAACGTGGCATTCACCCACCAATCTCACGCAAGCAGGTGCACACGTCACACTGCCGATGGCAGCAGGTGTGTCCGGGGTGCGGGTGCTTCGGGGGGGCCCCCTTCTGAGAAGACACGTCCCCCGAGGCGGCGGGGACGGGGAGGCCGGCGGGGAGAGACCGGAGGCAGCAGGACTCGCTGGGCGGCAGGAGCCGCCCGTGCAAAGGCCCCGGGGTAGGCGTGTGCTCGGCGTGGCCGGGCGCAGCGAGGACAGCACAGCTGGAGGGGAGGGGGCGCGGTGGGAAGGACGCCGGGAAGGGGGCCTCGGAGGCGGGTGGGTGGGGACCCCGTCCCAGGACCCCCTCTCTGACCCGGCTGGTGCCCCTCGACCTCCCCACCTGGCGGCGGGAGCAGCTCAGCCTCGGAATCCCAACGGCTCCCCACGCAGGCCCGGGCCGGGCTCGCTGCACAGGCAGCCGCTCCCCCACCGGCGAGAACCGGCGCGCGTGGTTTGCATTATTGAAATCACTTTATGTAACAATGTCAGGAACCCCGGGGAGCGCGGCGAGAGAGCCCCAGAAACAACGCCGCTACAACAGCGGGCTCCCGTGGACAGAAAGCCCGTTCGCTCCGAAGGGATCACAACATTTCCACCTCCTCCCGCCGCCTCGCTTTAATTGCCGCTGAGCACCGCGCTCTTCCCGGAGCTTTAATCAGCCAATTTGGACGGCACGCCGGGCCTGACACGCGCTTGATTTCTGATAAATGGAACAGAAATGCGTGTTAAAAGCCTGCGTGCACGGTGGGGAGCGGCGGGCACGGCTCCCGCCCGTGCTCCGCCCCATGTGTCAGCAGAACCCCAATTCCTCCTTCAGCAAACTTGTCCTTCTATGTGCCCCACCCGGAGTTTGGGGGTGGCGGGGAGTGTGAGACCGGCTGCCTCCTTCTTGCAGAGCGGAAATCCAGAGAAGGCTGAGGCAGGCGAGCGGCTGGCATGCAGGGGTCCTGGGGTGAGAGACGGGGAGGGAAGAGCAGCTGGGATCAGGCTCAGCGATGGGCGAGAGGGGCCGCTGAGGGCTGGCACCCCCAGGGACGCGATAACTCTGACCTCAGATGCATCACCTCAGGCTCCTCGCCGGGGTAGACCTCCGCCCCCTGCCCCCTCCACTCCCACCTACCAGCTCACCCAGCACCCCATCCTTTTAATCAGCCATCTGCCCACCTGTCTACCCACCAAGACACACATCCAGGCATCCCTATCCTCCAACCCATGATGCATCCCCCCCGCCCCAGCCATAGATGTGAGCATTACATGAGTTCATTGACACTTACAATGCTTAGAGCAGAGCTTGGTACCCCAGCAAACACTGACTGTGGGGAAATGATTACTAGCGTTGTTACGTCTCTCCACACTCACCCATCATCATTCCCCATTAACCCATCAGCCACATATCCATCACCCACCCACCCCCCACTCCCCCACTGATCTATTCAGGAGGCCATCAGTTCAGGCATCTCTCCATGAAGCTCTCCATCTACCAGCTGTCCTCCTGCATGTTCATCTCTCCATGAGCCTACTCACCCATCACCCGTCTGTCCGTCCAACCATCCATCCATCCATCCAACCATCCAACTATCCATCCACCCACCCATCCACCCATCCACCCATCCACCCATCCACCCATCCATCCATCCATCCACCCACCCATCTACCCATCCATCCACCCACCCATCTACCCATCCACCCATCCACCCATCCACCCACCCATCCATCCATCCATCCACCCACCCATCCACCCATCCACCCATCCATCCATCCACCCATCCAACCAACCATCAATCCATCCATCCACCCACCCACCTACTCATTCATTCATCCACCCATACTCCATCCATCTATCGTCTACCCTCCTATCTGTATCTATCCATCTATTCATGCACCCTTTCATCCACTTACCCACCGTCGTTTCACTCATTTCCACATTTCTCCATGCCTCCACCCATAATTATGTGCCCATCCACCTGACGCCCCGCCTCTGCTCCTCGCCCAGGATGCAAAGACATGGGAGCCTGAGCCTGACACGGACTCTCGGTGTCGCTGGGAAGCACAGGCCAGCACGGAGGGACTGCCTCTCAGAACGAGGGCCTCCGCCCCCAAGCCAGCGGGAGGCGGAAAGGGCAATCTGACCGGACCAACCGGGAGGCTTCCTGGAAGAGGAGAGCTGTCTGAAACTCTGATTCCCGGGGACCCCGCCCCAGTGTCCCGCCAGCTGGCACACCCGGGCTCCAGCGCCGCTCCACTCCACCACTGCCCTCGGGTTCCCTCTGTCACCTGCAAAAATCACCTTTTTTCTCATGACAAACCCAGCTGTGAGACTGCACGCGTGTGCATGGTTTTACAGTAACAACAATAAAACAACACGCCCAGCTGAAGGCCTCAGTCTACCTGTGGCCCCGGGGAGGGAGGGTCAGGATGGGGAGGGAGGGTGAGGACAGGGAGGGAGGGTGAGGATAGGGAGGGAGGGTGAGGACGGGGAGGGAGTGTAAGGACAGGGGAGGGAGGGTGAGGACGGGGAGGGAGTGTAAGGACAGGGGAGGGAGGGTGAGGACGGGGAGGGCGGGTCAGGATGGGCAGGGAGGGCCAGGATGGGGAGGGAGGGTGAGGACGGGGAGGGAGGGTGAGGACGGGAAGGGAGGGTGAGGATGGGAGGGAGGGTCAGGATGGGGAGGGAGGGTCAGGATGGGGGAAGGAGGTTCAGGACGGGGAGGGAGGGTCAGGACGGGAGGGAGGGTCAGGATGGGAGGGAGGGTGAGGACGGGGAGGGAGGGTGAGGACGGGGAGGGAGGGTCAGGATGGGGAAGGAGGGTGACGGGGGAGGGAGGGTCAGGATGGGGAGGGAGGGTCAGGATGGGGGAGGGAGGGTCAGGACGGGAGGGAGGGCCAGAACAGGGGAGGGAGGGCCAGAACAGGGGAGGGAGGGTGAGGACGGGGAGGGAGGGCCAGGACGGGAAGGGAGGGTGAGGACGGGAGGGAGGGTCAGGATGGGGAAGGAGGGTCAGGACGGGGAGGGAGGGTGAGGACG
The DNA here is from genome assembly GCA_036971965.1 of Nyctalus aviator. Lineage (NCBI taxonomy): Eukaryota > Metazoa > Chordata > Mammalia > Chiroptera > Vespertilionidae > Nyctalus > Nyctalus aviator. The sequence goes on from CM072924.1 coordinate 2,146,680, forward strand.
GGGGAGGGAGGGTCTGGACAGGGAGGGAGGGCTAGGACGGGAGGGAGGGTCAGGACGGGTAGGGCCTGGGGCGGGAGTGGGTACTAATTGCACTGTGGACCTCACACGTCTTGTGTGCGGAGGGGAGAGGCGGATCTGGGGCGTGGGGGGAATTAGTGAACGTTGGGGATGCGCCCGCTCCCAGAGCTGAGGATAAAGGGTGCACGCAGGTGCCAGATGTGCTCATTAATAAAATGATGTGCTCATTAATAAAATAAAAAGGTGCCAGCCGCAGGCGCAGCCAGCCTGGCCGGGGCCCGGGGGCTGAGGGCGGCACATTCGGGGAGATGAGACCGAGCTAGCCGCAGGGCCTGTGGCGGGCGGACCTGGGGAGCAGGCTTATCCGGAGGCAGCGGGAACCTCAGCAGGGCTTGGAGGAGGAGCTGGGGCTGTGGGCTTTGGGGTCACACAGAGCTCCGGGGTCCCGTTGGGAGGATGGCCCCGGGGGGCAGAGGACGGGGTCCGGAGCTGGCTGGCTACTGCACACGTCCAGGCAGGAGCCAGTGGGCGCGGGCGGACAGAGGGGCCGGGAGGCGTGGCTGCGGGCTGAGCCGGCGTCCAGTAAAGATGGTTGCCGAGGGCAGAGTTTCCACCCAGATTGGTCCCCCGTGTCCATGGCCCGGACCCGCCTGCTCGGACACTGTGCCCAGGTCCTGGGGCAGCGTGGGCAGGGTGTTCTGTGGGCGTCGGGCCTAGGGAGGCACCAGCAGCCCGCCCGCAGCCTCCTCCGCCCCGGGGCGCTGATGCTGACTCTCTTCCTCCTTCTCCCTGACCTGCGTGTCCCCAGCTGGCTCAGGTCCCCAAGGACCCGGCAGCCGGGGGCCCTGAGCGGGGCCATGGCCACGGGCACCCCCTCTCCCTCTCACCCCAGCCGCCCGCCAGGCCCCGGGCGGCCCTCGGAGGCTCTGACTCACCTCAGACGTTGGCCAGCGAGCAGGCGGGGCGGGCAGGCGGCCGGACAGGCGGGGCTACCTGGCCGGGGCGGTGGGCTCCGCCCTGTTCCCGGGCCAGGCCGGCTTCCCCGCAGCCGGGAGCCTCATCGGCAGGGAATCCAGGCAGATGCCGGACCCGCCGCCAAAGGCTGCCCTCGCCCTGGCTCGGCGGAAACACGAGATTTTGCAATAACAGAGGCTGCTCCGGGCGGCCAAGCCAAACAGTTTACAGCGTTCAGAGAGGCCGCTCGGCAGAATCAGAGACGCCTGGAATTCCGGCCGGGCCACGGCCTGCGCCGTCAGACCGGACGACCTGCTCCCCCCGCCTGCCAGCGCCTTCACGGCCGGCCAAGCCGGAGCCCTGGGGAGCCGAGGCCTGGGGAGGCCGCGCCGGGACTGCTCTCTCTGTGCCTTGTTGGGCCCAGGGCAGGGGCAGGTTCAAATCCCCGCTCTCCCGCCGCCCAGCTGTGTGGCCCCGGGCAGGTCCCTTAGCCTCTCTGGGCCTGTCTGGTCAAATGGAAAGGCACAGAGGCCAGTCCTGGGACGGCTGCCAGGTTCAGGGAGCCCATCCAGCCGCACTGGGGGCTCAGCGGACCATGGGCCGGACCGTGTGAGCGGTGAGACTTACATGTCCTGAGCCGCTACCACGGAGCAGAGAGAAGGACGCCCCCTGGGCCCAGGACGCTGCAGGCTAATCTGAGAGAAAAGGCAGGCGTCCGTCGCAGACGGTGGACGCTCGTCCAGGGTCACACAGTGACAAACTCCTCTGCCCGCCGAGGCGGCCTGGCCCGGGGTGGGGGTGGGGAGAGCGGTTAAAAGACCAGTCTTTAGGGCAAAGCCCCACCCAGCACCCAAGACAGAGCTTCTGAGCAGGGGCCGCCGGGGCAGCGAAGAGCGCCCTCAGATTGCTGTCCCTCGCCCCGCCTGCCCCTCACCAGCGGGGTGCCCTCAGGCCGGTCCGTGCCCTCCGGCCCCTCCCTGCAGCCCCCTGCCCCCCCCGTTCCCCCCCGCGATGTTCCAGGTGTAATGGGCGTGGGGGGCGGGATTGGGAGGCCGTGCCCCCAATCATGCCCATTAGCCTTGTTGCTGTTATTAGCGCCGGCCGGGCCTGGGCGGGCGTGCGGGCGGCCTGGAAATGAGGCCTCCCGCTCGGGTGCCGGGCCAACCCACCAATTTCCACCAATTTGCATCGTATTAATCCCCGCCATCGGTGGGGGTCTGAGGCGGCGGGCCGGGCCGGCCCCCGGGCCCAGCTGCAGCCGAGCCGCACGAACGGCCCCGGGGAAGGAAGCGATGCTGCCGCTGCCCCTGTGAGCCGAGGCCAGGAGGTCCGGGTGGGGGGAGTGCCAGGCGGGGGTCTCCCCCTTACAGCCCCTCTGCCCTCCTTCGTGCTGGCCGTGCCGCTGTGAGCCCAAGCCCGAGGCGGTGGGGTGCAGAAGGAGGAGCCCAGCTGGGACCCGGGCCACCAGCTGGGAGCTGGAACCCGAGCCCAGGCACTGGAGGGTGAAGCCAGGTCTCCCCACCACCCGGAGCCGGTGACAGCCGGCACCCAGGCTCCTGGTCTCCCGCGGCCTTGTGCTGAGACTGGGGACCAGGGCCTGCCCCACAGGCTGTCACAACCTAATCCCCACAACGCCCTGGGAAACCGAGACCAGGGCCTCCGGCTGAGTGCTCTGGGCCTCTCCCCAGCTCAGGGCTCTTCTGGGGAAAACGAGGGGGCCAGTGGCTGCTGCAGGCAGCCCGTTGGGGGGTGAGGAAACAGACTCAGAGGTGAGCGGCTCCCCCCCAACCCTCATAGAGGGACCAGCCGCCCGGGGCCCGTACGGTCCACACCCCGATTGGCCACAGCCCCCATGAGTGTCCTGGGGACTGTCCTGTTCCTTAGAGGGGGGCTTGGGGTTGGAAGAAGGGACTTAGGGGTGCTGGGGAGGGGAGATGGCTCCCCGAAGAAGGCGGAGGAGGGGAGACGCTGACAGAGTGAGGCCTGCCCCACGCCCACCCAGGGTCTCGACCCCTGTGCCTCCCGCCTGCCCCCTGCCCCCTGCCCCCTGCCCCCTGCCCCTGCCCCCTGCCTGCCCCCTGCCCCTGCCCCCTGCCCCCTGCCCCCTGCCCCCTGCCCCCTGCCCGCCTGCCCCCTGCCCCCTGCCCGCCCCCTGCCCCCTGCCCGCCTGCCCCCTGCCCCCTGCCCCCTGCCCCCTGCCCCCTGCCGCCTGCCGCCTGCCCCCTGCACCCTGCCCGCCCCCTGCCCCCTGCCCCCTGCCCCCTGCCCGCCCCCTGCCCGCCTGCCCCTGCCCCCTGCCCCCTGCCCCCTGCCCGCCTGCACCCTGCCCCCTGCCCCCTGCCCCCTGCCCCCTGCCCGCCCCCTGCCCCCTGCCCCCTGCCCGCCTGCCCCTGCCCCCTGCCCGCCTGCCCCTGCCCCCTGCCCCCTGCCCCCTGCCCGCCTGCACCCTGCCCCCTGCCCCCTGCCCCCTGCCCCCTGCCCGCCCCCTGCCCCCTGCCCCCTGCCCGCCTGCCACTGCCCCCTGCCCGCCTGCCCCTGCCCCCTGCCCCCTGCCCCCTGCCCGCCTGCCCCTGCCCCCTGCCCGCCTGCCCCTGCCCCCTGCCCGCCTGCCCCCTGCCCCCTGCCCCCTGCCCCCTGCCCGCCTGCCCCTGCCCGCCTGCCCCCTGCCCCCTGCCCGCCTGCCCCCTGCCCCCTGCCCGCCTGCCCCTGCCCCCTGCCCGCCTGCCCCCTGCCCGCCTGCCCCTGCCCCCTGCCCCCTGCCCCCTGCCCCCTGCCCGCCTGCCCCTGCCCCCTGCCCCCTGCCCGCCTGCCCCCTGCCCCCTGCCCCCTGCCCCCTGCCCGCCTGCCCCTGCCCGCCTGCCCCCTGCCCCCTGCCCGCCTGCCCCCTGCCCCCTGCCCGCCTGCCCCTGCCCCCTGCCCGCCTGCCCCCTGCCCCCTGCCCCCTGCCCCTGCCCCCTGCCCGCCTGCCCCCTGCCCCCTGCCCCCTGCCCCCTGCCCGCCTGCCCCCTGCCCCCTGCCCGCCCACGGAGGCAGAGGCCCGTGCCCCCCACGTCTGATGAAATGGCAGCGGTTTGACGCGGCAGGTGATCTTCCCGGGAAGCGGCGTTAAATTTAGCTTCCTCCCCAGCCGGCGCTTTGAAAAGGCTGCTCTCCACCCTCCACCGAGAGAAGAGGGTGAGTCATCGGCCAGCCCGCCGCCCAGCCCCCACGCGGGGAGAGCGGCGTGGATGCGGGGGAGCAGGCCTCCGAAGGCAGGGAATAGTAAACAGGAGCGGATCAGAGGCGCGGATGGAGCGGTTCTAACAGTTCCCATGGCGTCTGCGCAGCCTGCACCCCCACCTCCCCCCCCCCCCGTGTCCCCCCCTCCTCCCACCGCCCCCTCTGCCCCCACTCCCCTCCCCAGCCCAGCCCAGACCGGACACAGCACACACTTGCTGAAGGGCCCCTGGTGCCAGGGCGCTGCCTGTCACCCCGCCCCCCCGCGCCTGCCCCGTGCAGCTCCCACTGCGCCCGGTGGGGTGAGGCCGCGCCCGCCCGGGAGCTGCCTCCGTGGGCACCCCTGTGCCCGGCTGCTCCGCACCGCCAGGGGACACAGGGGCTTGCCGGTGTGACTGAGGAGGATCTGGAGACGGGGATTATCCTGGATTGTCGGGGTGCCCACATGACCACAGTGTCCTAAACGGGCCCGGGGTTCCGGCACACCCACAGGTGGCTGAACGCAGACGGGCCGGAGAGAAGGGAAGGCGCCGCCCTGGGCGGTCCGAGTGACCCCGAGTCAGATGCTCCCCGGACCCCCGAGGGAGGTGGCCCTGCTGACACCTCGGCGTCAGCCCAGTGGGACGGATTTGGGGCTTTCTGGAAGACAACGCACTAGTGTGTGTTTTTAACATATTTTATTGATTTTCTACAGAGAGGAAGAGTTAGAAACATCAATCAGCTGCCTCTTGCACACTCCCTACTGGGGATGTGCCTGCAACCAAGGTACATGCCCTTGACTGGGATCGAACCTGGGACCCTTCAGTCCGCAGGCTGACGCTCTATCCACTGAGCCACACCGGTCAGGGCGCATGCGTGTGGTTTTAGCCACCATGTTTGTGATCATTGGTTACAGCAGCCACAGGGAACCAGAGCACCGGGGCTGGGAGGGGCACGAACTTGCCCTCGGCCACACGGCTGGGAGGGGCCGAGCTGCGGTTAAACCCACAGTCTGACCAGTTCCCAAGTCCACGCTCTCTCCTGCCTGTCCCGGACCTTCTGGGAGAACGGAAGGGACCGGACGCAGATCAAATACCTAGTTGGTGCCAGGCCAGCGCTGATTGCAGGACAGCCAGCAGGGCTGCCTCCTGAATGACACAGCCTCACGTCGATCCTCCCGTGGACCCTCTGAGGTGGGTGGAAGCACTCCCATTTTGGGGATGAGGAAGTGGAGGCTCAGGGAGGCTAAGTAGCTCTGCCCAGGTGAAGGCCGACCGCAGGGCAGGGGGAGGGGCGGGGCGGCGGGAGCAGAGGGAGGGCAGCCAGCTGCACACAGCAGGCGCGAGGTGCCCGCAGAGCAGGCTGGGAAGGCGGCGGGCTGGGCGGGCCCAGGGCCTCGGGCGCCAGGAGGTGCCTGTGTCCGGCTGTAGAGAACGGGCGTGACGGAGGCCTAGCGTCCCACGTGTCACCGCCCGGGCTGTGGGCGTCTCCGGAGTGAGCTCGCCGTCCTCTGCGTGTCCAGGACGGACATGGCGCCCTGCTGGGCGATGTGAGGGAGGGAGGTGGGGGATCTCCTCCACGGGGAGGTTTCCAACCCGCCCTGAAAGCACACACAGGCACACATGGGGACACATACACACACCGCACACAAACAGCACACCCATCCCGTACATACACCATACACCCGTGCGCGCACACACGCACATGCGTGCACATGTGTGCACCCCAGCCTCAAAGACCCCCAGCACCTGCTCAAACCATACTGTGGGAGAGAGAAGGGGCTTGAATTCCTGGGTTGTAGAAGGGAAATGGAGGCGGCCCAGAGCTGCAGGCTTCCTGCAGGGGGCACTCTGGCACTGTGTCCTCCCTCACCCTCCAGCGAGGTGCCTCTGCCACTGGTCCGCACCCAGTCCCATCAGCACCGGATCCCGGAGAAGGCCGGTCCCTGAGGGGCTGTCTCGGTGTGGAGGAGAGGAAGGCGCTCGGCGAAGGGCTGGCACCTGGGAGTGAGCGCAGGCGTGGGGCCTGGGCTGGGGGTCAGCGGGTCGGAGCCGGAGACCTCCTCGCTGGCTGTGTGGCTCAGGGCAGGTGTCCTGACCTCTCTGAGCCCAGCTGCCCATCCGTAAAAGGGGCGGACCGCCAGTGCTGAGAGGAGGAATAAGTACACGGAGGATATAAAGGGCTCAGCCAGTTCCTGTGAAATGGAGCTGGCCCAGCGCAGTGGGGGGCAGGTCTGGGGCGGGAACCGGCCCGCCCTCCAGAGCACTCAGACCCCCACCCCGCCCCAAAGGCGACTCTCCGTGGAGTCCTCAGGAGGCCACCACGGGCCCCACTGGAGCTCACTGGCCAGGCACAGGGGAAGGTGGGGAAACTGAGGCTTACTGAGGCTGGCTCACTGGCCTGAGACCACAGAGTCCGGCACAGCTTTGTCCTGCAGGTGAGGGGTGAGACGGGGGTGGGGCACAGGAATGGGGGGCTGCAGGCGAGGAGAAGGGGGCTGGCATAGGAGAGGGGCCCACGCAGTAGTCTGGGTCAGAGCAGCTGGGCTTTTCCTAGGAAAGCGGACAGAGGCCTGCCCAGTGAGATTCTCACACCTAGCCCGAGCCTGACATTGACCCCTGGCATTGACCTCCGCGGGGCTGGCTACAGGGAGGGTCTGGCTGGGGCTGGGGGTGCACTGCGGGCGGGGCCGCTGGGCCAGGAGCCGGAGGGGCTGGGAGAGCCAGAGTCACTCAGGGCCCGGGAGCACCAGGAGGGAGGCCGGTGAGGATGCGGCAGGGGGACAAACCAGAGCCAGTGCGGGGAGGAGGGAGGGAGAGAGGAACAAAGGAGAGAGGAAGGAGCAGGGCAGAGGGAGGAAAGCGAGGAGAGAAGGAAAAGTAGGGAGGAAGGAGGGAAGGAGTGGAGGGCAGGAGGGAAAGATGCTGAGAGGGACAAACAGGAGGAGGGAGGGAGGAAGGCATCGCCAAAGCAGCATCAAGGGGAGCAGCAGGGCGGAGCGCGCGCGAGGGAAGAAAGAGATTGCGAAAGGAAAAATGAGGAAAGAGAGAGAGAGAGAGAGAGAGAGAGAGAGAGAGAGGGAGAGGGAGAGGGGGGAGAGGC